>ML664172.1:5639627-5905322 GCA_007570785.1 Antilocapra americana | reverse complement strand
CCTGGGACACGGCCCGCTCCACCCCTCGCGGCTGCTCACCGCGCTGAGGCGGATCCCGCTGGGTGGCTGCGTCGCCATCTTGAGCGCGCTACAAAGCCAGGACCGGCCTCCGCCGCAGTCAGACTGGGAGGCCGCCGGGGAGCCCGCGGGGCACGCCCACTTCCGGGGTGGGGCGCGCTGGCCCCGCCCCCCGACTTCCGCCTCCCGGCGCCTCGGAGATGGGAGCGGCGGGCAGGTGAAATCCCCTGGGGGGTTAAGGAAGCCGCGGGAGAGGTGAGTGGGCTTCGGGCCCCGGGCTGGGGACCCTGCAGAGTAAGGCGCATGCGTGGGGCTCAACCGGGTGTCTGCAGTTAACAGCTTTGCCAACAGTAATCGGTATTGTGTAGTTCACTCGCTCAGTCGTGTCCGACTCTGCGACCCCATGGACTGCAGCACCCCAGGCCCCCCTGTCCATCACCAACTCCCGGAGCTTACTCAAACTCATGTGCATTGAGTCGGTGATGCCATCCAACCATCTCATCCTCTGTCGTCCCCTGCTCCTCCCGCCTTCAATCTTTCCCAGCATCAGGGTCTTTTCCAATGAGTCGGCGCTGTGCATCAGGTGGCCAAAGGAGCTTCAGCTTCAGCATCAGCCCTTCCAATGAATAGTCAGGGTTGGTTTTCTTTGGAATTGACTGGTTTGGTTTCCTTGCAGTCCAGGGGACTCTCAAGCATCTTCTCCAGCAGCACAGTTCGAAAGCATCAGTTCTTTGGTGCTCAGCCTCCTTTATGGTCCAAATCTCACATCCCTACCTGACTACTGGAAAAACCATAGCTTTGACTAGACAGACCTTTGCAGGCGTAGTAATATCTGTTTTTTTAATATGTTGTCTAGGTTTGTCATAGCTTTCCTTCCAAGGAGCAAGCGTCTTTTAATTTCATGGCTGCAGTCAGTCATTGTCCACAGTGATTTTGGAGTCCAAGAAAATAAAGTCTGTTGCTGTTTCCCCATCTGTTTGCCACGAAGTGATGGGACTGGCTGGCATATCTTAGTTTTCTAAATGTTGAATTTTAAGCCAGCTTTCTCACTCTCTTCTTTCACCTTCATCAAGACGCTCTTTAATTCCTCTTCTCTTTCTGCCATAAGGGTGGTGTCTTCTGCATATCTGAAGTTATTGATATTTCTCCCGATTAATTGATATTAATCAGTATGGAGGCTGCAAATAATAAAGAGCTCTGTCTGGGGTCTTGGGAATGACAACTGGGGATGCACAGGTTCTAGCAAAATAGAAAGAATGTTTGGGGAAGAGAAAGAATTGGAGTTATAAAGGAAAAATCCACAAGTTTTGTTAAAGTTGTATTGCAGGAATTATGATTGACTTTGACAGTAAAAGGAAATATTCGTCCTTAAGGGATGGATTTGCACCAGTTATTTAGGGTATGGGCCAGATAAGTATCTTGAATTTCTGGAACCCTGTACAAATGTTCTGGATATCTTTGTTAGACAATAAGTGGTCAAAAGGTCAGATTTAGTCTGGGCAGAGACATAAGTCACTTCCTCAGTGGCCTCTGGCTCCACTCTGGAGAGTTCTTTTAGCAGTAAAAAACTGACTGTCTTTTGATTTTCCTTTTGCAGCTTGAGGTCCCCAAGTTTGAAGACAGGCGCCATGGGTGTTGGTGACCCAAAAAGGTGCACTGGAAGTGCTTGACTGGGCTGGACGTGAATTACACTGAAGAGAGCCGTCACATGCCCGCCCCGGTCATCATGTTGTGAAACCTTACTGAGATGAGGTGACTCAGATGGTAAAGAATCTGCCTGCAAGACAGGAGACCTGGGTTCAATTCCTGGGTCAGGACAGTCCCCTGGAAAAGAGAATGGCTACCCACTCCAGTATTCTCACCTGGAGAATCCCATGGACAGAGAAGCCTGGTGGGCTACAGTCTATGGGGTCGCAAAGAGTTGGATATGACTGAGTGACTAACACTTCATGAGATGAAGACTTCTACTTTGGGGATTTACCCTGAAAATTATCACCCTTCATCCTGATACAGAGTCCTTTCTCATCCGCACTTCAGTCCTTTTGCTCCTGCACTTGTATCTGTATCGACCTTGAGCTGGGCCCTGGGCTAATTAGCAGGAAATGAATAAGTTGGGACTTCCCTGGTGGTCCAGGGGCTAAGCCTCTGAGATTCCTCTGTAGGGGGCGGAAGTTCCATCCTGGGTGGGAAACTAAGATCCTACTTGCCAAGCAGCCAAAGAAAAATAAAAGACATGAAGCAGCCAAAGGAAAATGAAAGACATGAATAAGTCAAGGGCTGTCAGATACAGCAGTTAAAGAGTTAAAAGGGTTTTCTTAATATTCACTGTGGTTTTTGAAGACTACTTACTTGGCTGTGCCAGGTCTTATTTTGCATGTGGGATCTTTAGTCACAGCACATGAACTGTTAGCTGCAGCATGTGGGATGGTTCCCTGAAGGGATGAAACTCAGGCCTCTGCATTGGGATAGCAGAGTCCTAGCCACAGGACCACCAGGGAAGTCCGCATTGCATCTTTATAATCGTAAACAAAATACATTTGCTTTGTAAAATTCAAATAGTACAGAAATATAAAACATAACATTTACCCCAGTCCCTTTACCAGAACGTGTGAATTTGGTGTACATTGCTCCATATTTACCATATGCTAAATATATATGCTAAATGCTGTTAACAGTGTGGAACTAGACCTTACATTCACCTCTGCAGCTTGTGTTTTTGTTTTATTTAATTATTTCAGTTTGAGATTTGTTAGTGCCCAAATAGTTCTGAGTAAATGAACAAAGGAGGAGATGTTAAAAACAAACAGGACTTTCCTGGTGGTCCAGTGGCTAAGAATCTGCCTGCCAATGCAGGGGACGACCCCTGGTCCTGGAAGATCCCAAATGCCACGAGACAGCTAGCCTACGTGGCGCCCATGCTCTGAAGTAAGAGAAGCCACTGCAATGAGAAGTCCAAGTACCACAATTAGAGAGTAGCCCCTGCTCACCACAACTAGAGAAAGCCTGCACATGGCAACCAAGATCCAACACAGCCAAAAATAAATAAATAAAATTAAAAACAACAACAAAAACCTGGGCTCCATTGTCATCCTTATTATTGATCACTGGGTTCTCGACTGAAAAAAAATGCACAGTCCAAAGGTTGAGTGCCGGGGTCCAGCCCCGGCGGGGTCCGGGGGTCTTGAGGGATGAGTGGCGTCAGCAGAAGAACTGGCTGAGTCAATGTGTGGTGATGGAGCAGTACGAGCCCTTCTGGTGGTGGCCTTGCCATGCCCCCCAGAGAACTCTTGGTAAACCCCCTAGTAATTAGTAGGAGGAGTAGTAATCTATTTAAATGTCCCTTTCATTCCTCCTTAGCCCCCGGGGAAGGTGATCCACCTTCCCGGATCCTCTGGTCCATAAGGTCTGGGGGGATTATCTCAGGACAAATTCTTTCCAACTGGGACTGACCTACTGAGATGAGCCAATGTTCCGAGCATGGACAGAACTCCCAAGAAAGATACCAAGGGGGGCCTAGCCCGGGATGCCCCATAAAGAAAGGCAGCTTTGCAATTTCTTTCTTAGTCTCGTGACCTTGTCATCCCAGCAAGGGGGCATCCTGATGGCTCCCAGCATCACCGGAGGCAGGGGCGGTGTGGGGGGCTAGTCCAGGATGCCCCATAAAGAAAGTCAGCTTTGCAATTTCTTTCTTAGTCTCGTGACCTTGTCATCTGAGCAAGGGGTCATCCTGACGGCTCCCAGCAGTTGAGAATTAAGTTTTATTCAGTGGACGTACTGAGGACTGAAGCCAAGAAGACAGCCTCTCAGACAGCTCTGAGGGACTGTTCTGAAGATGGAGAACAGTGTAACGGTGTAACGGTGGAGCTAGGATAGAAAGCGGTTTTTGCAAAACACCTAGGTAGCCAAGTGTCAAAAGATTACAGTCAATCGAAGATGAGATGGTTGGATGGCATCACCGACTTGATGGACTTGAGTTTGAGTAAGCTCCGGGAGTTGGTGATGGACAGGGAAGCCTGGCATGCTGCAGTCCATGGGGTCACAAAGAGTCAGACACAACTGAACTGAAAGAAAAACCAATCATCTCAAGCTAGTGATTTTAGTGCTTTTCTAGATATGGGAAGAGGCAAGAGTCTGGGCTTATTGAAATCAACTCTTTGATGTGTACCTTAACTACCTAGGACCAGTACCCTATTTTTCCCCATCCTGAATCCCCTCGGTGTGATGGCCACAATATCCTTCTTTTACTGATACAACAGGTAACATTCTTTGTCCACAGGATAAATGGCATGTAAAACACCCAAGTAAGAATGCTGGTTAATACCACTTGCAATGCTCTGGACTGGGTAATTTCTCAGTTCCTTCCAGGTTTAAGATCATATTACATTAGACGTTCTTTCATCAACTGTTTATTGAGAACCTACTTTGTGTCTATCAAAGTGAGGGGTCCTAGAACGCAGTGATGAGTAAAATAGAGGTTTCCATTCCTGTGGAATCTACAGTCTCTTGGCTGTTTATTCAATAAGTTGTAGCCCATTTGTTGTGAGATCAATTTTGTGAGTCTCAACTAGCACTTTGTTAAAGGAAAAAGATAAGAATAGCATACTGCAGTGTCTGCCTGGGTCCAAATCCCAAGTTATTCATTTGTTAACCATGTGATGTTCAGCAATGTGGGTTTTAAAATGAGATTAGCCTGGATTATCCGGATGTGCCCTAGATGCGATCACAAGTGTCTTTATAAAACAGAGGCAGAGAGAGCCTTGGTCACAGAAGGCCGCTTAACCACTGAAGCATCTCTCTAGAGACTTGAAGATGCTATGTGACTGGATCAGAAAGTGGAAAAGGGCCATGAACCAAAGAATGTAGCTCCAGAAACTAGAAAGGCAAGGAAACCCCATTCTAGAGTACCTAGAGTTTACAGAGAGAAAGAGTCTCTGCAGACACGTTGGTTTCAGCTCGTTTTGGGCCTCTGGCTTCCAGAACTCTAGGAGAATACATTCCTGCAGTTTTAAGACACTAAACTATAGTAACCTATTAGAACAGCAACAGGAATAGACAGTAGTCTATTCATGTAGAAGCAAATACTTACCTGTACAAACAAATTGTTACCTCCGCACCCTGAAAGTTTTTTAACCCAATCGAGCATACTGCGGAGTTCTGCATTCTCAAGTCTTACTCATATGAAAGAAATGTGAGGCAGACATGTACGGGCTAACCCTTTTGAACCACGTAGGTATAAAAGGAGCTTTTTCAGGACAGTCAATGCTTTTGCTTATATCAGACGAACTTAAGCTGACTTGGAAATCTCTATTTTTTAAAAATGTCAAAGCTGAGGTTGATGTGATTTTAATGGTAAAAACTACCTTCTTTGGGGAGTGCTGTGTGCTGAATGTTTGTATCTCCCATTTGCCCCCCAAAAAAAATCCATGTTACCTAGCCCCTCCATGTAATGGCATTTGTAGGTGGGGCCTTTGGGAGGGTAATTAGGTCAAGAGAGCGGATCCCTCATTAATTGGATTGAAAGTGTGAAAGTGTTAGTCGATCAGTCCTGTCCACCTCTTTGCAACCCCATAGACTATAGCTTGCCAGGCTCCTCTGTCCATGGAATTCTCCAGGCAAGAATACTGGAGTGGGTTGCCATTCCCTTCTCCAAGGGATCTTCCTGACCTAGGGATTGAACCTAGGTCTTCTCGTTGCAGGTAGATTCTTTACCATCTGAGCCACCAGAGAAGCCCATGATTGGGATTAGAGTCTTTGTAAAAGAGACTCTATAGAGATGCCTCAACCAACCCTCTGTTATGTGAGGACACAGCAAGTAGAACCAAGAAAGTGCTTATTTTTTTTTTATTTTTGGCCACACCACACGGCTTGTGGGATCTTAGTTCTGTGACCAAGGATTGAACCCAGACCCTGGGCAGATGAGAGCACCAAGTCCTAACCACTGGACCACCAAGAAATTTCCAAGGTGCTTTAACCTTGGACTTTGCAATTACAGAATTATGAGAAATGAGTTTATTGTTTAAGCCACCCAATCTGTGGTGTCAGCAGCCCAAACTGAGAAAAGAGAAATTAAAAAATTCCATACAGAAGTAAGAATATCAGAATAAAGTAAAATTTCCAACTGATCTAAATCAAACACAATATAAAACTGGTTGCTTTCATAAACCTTCATAGTTATGCATCTTGACTTCCATAGACTATATCTCAGAGATCCTATGGTAGCTGTACATGAAAAACTTCATCACATTATTTTACAGTTTCCTAACATTTTATTATATCGTGTTGTCATTCATTTAGTGTCCTACTGGTGGACACTGAGTTTGTTGCCAAACTTCTTGCTATTATCAATATTTACAATGAATAACTTATACATAAGTCATCTTGCACATATGTGCCAGAGTCCAGCCCCAACGGGCCCAGGGGTCCTGAGGGATGAGTGGCGTCTGCAAAGCACTGAGCTGAGTCAGTGTGGTGATGGAGCAGTCTCTCTCTTTATTGTTGTTGGTTTACAGTTTTATACCCTTTCAGTGACCCAAAAAACATCCCCATTACATCACATATCATTCTATACGATCTTTTATTTTCTATCTCCAATCAGCCGCCTTTTCACTGAGCTCATTCCCCAATCTATCATCGGAACACTCCCCTCTCAGAAGCCAGATTTCTGCGTAATCAGATTTAACAATAGTATGGCTATCATTTTATTGTCTTCAGCATACTTCATTCAGTCATAATATGTACATCAATCTAAGCAAGAAAGGTTACATTTTTCTCCTAGCAGGTGCAGCTGTGTAGAGGCTTGAGGGAAGGGCTAGGCTTGAAACTATTTTTATTCTAGTAACCTCAACCACTACCCATCTCATTGTGTTCTGAAAACCTTGTCTATAACTATTGTCTCACACCTGCTACTTTATACCTATAGGGAAAATAAATGAGGGGTCAACTAAGGCAGGTACAGCTGGTTGTGTTATGCCCGTACATTCCGTTTCTTATGAGGAAAGGGGACAATGAGACAGTCTAGCAGCACTGCTTTAGCAATAAAACCCTATTAACCTTATATACCTACTATCATGAATTCCTATGTCTACCCTATCCTATAGCAATCAATGCCTCCAACTATGCCGGCCACAGTTATGAGCATTCCTAAGTCCCATCCCCCCTGGTCTCTTCCAGGAAGGGAGCTTCCACGGTGGAGTGGTCAGGGGAGTGGGAGGTGGAAAGGTGACCCAAGTACAAACCCTTCTGGTGGTGGCCTTGCCATGACCCCCAGAGAACTCTTGATAAACTCTCCAGTAATGAGTAGGAGGTATAGTAATCTATTTAAATGTCCCTTTTATTCCTCCTTTTGTCCCCAGGGAAGGGGACCCATCTTCCCTGATCCTCTGGTCGATAAGGTCTGGGGGAATTACCTCAGGACGAATTCTTTCTAACTGGAACTGACCTACTGAGAAGAACTAATGTTCTGAGCATGAACAGAACTCCTAAGAAAAATACCAGGAGGGGCCTTGCCCCGGGATGCCCCATAAGGAAAATCCATTTTGCAGTTTCCTTCTTAGTCTCGTGACCTTGTCATCCGAGCAAGGGGGCATCCTGACGGCTCGCGGCGCATATGCATGTATATTATAAATTCCTGGCAGTAGAATTGTGGAATCAAAAATATACACACGGCTTGTGGCATCGTAGTCCCCCCACCAGGAATCGAACTTGGGCCTCTTACATTAGAAGCATAGTCTTAGCTGCTGGACTGCCAGGGAAGTCTCCATCTGTTTTTACTTTTGGTAGAAATTACCCCCACTTTCTCCACAGAATTTGTACCAATCTATATTCTATAGCAATGGAGGGGAGATGCTGTTCACCTATAATTGATGTTGGCTACAGTGATCACTGACTAATACCTCAGAGCAATGTTTTTCTCATATTGCAAGTATGGGTATCTTTTTACATTTGTGAAAGCCAATTGTGTGTGTGTGTGTGTGTGTGTGTGTGTGTGTGTACTCCCTATTTATATCTTTTGCCCCTATTTCTATTCTATTTCTTTTGATCATTCTTTCAGTACTGAAGGAATTAGCCCTTTGTAATATTTCTCAAATATTTTTCTGTCTGCCATCTTTTACTTTGCTTCTGATGATTTTTTGTTGTGCAGAGTTTAAAAAAATTTTTTTATATAACCAAAACTTATAGAACTTTCTCTTAGGCTCCTAGAATTTATGTTCATCATCTCCATTGTTGGCTCTTCAGTTCTAGGATTTTCATGTTTTCTTCATGGTTTCCAATCTTTGATCTGTTTGGGATTTATTTTGGTGAAAGATGTGAGATATGAATACAACTTATTTTCTCCCTGTTGGGTACCCAGTTATCCCAACACCATTTATTGAAAAAGACACCTTTCTTTCCCGCTACAGTTTGAAGTACTACGTTTACTACATGTTAAACATTTCTATGTGTTTTGGTCCATTGATAGAATTGCTAGTTTAGTCGTATTGATCCCTTGTCCATTTCTGCACTGGTGCCAATTATTTTAGCTTTATAATCTGAGGTTAGTTCTCTCAACTCTTCAATAAGTTAGAATTTACAACTTGATGATGTTGAATTTTCCTCTCCAAGATCTAGTAAATCTTCCCTTTAGCTCCAAGTCTTCTCGTCTGCTTTGGTAGTGTTGTCTTCAAGGAGCTCTTAGAGAGTCCCCCCCTACACACCCCTATTTTATTATTGTTGTTATTGGAAGAGAGATTTCATCTATCTCCAAACAGGTCATACATCGATATCAGAAAACTATATTGATGTGTGCATATTAACTTTTTTTTTCTGGCTGTGCCACAGAGCAAGTGAGGTCTTCATTCTCTGACCAAGGATTGAACCCAGGACCCCTGTAGTCCAAGTATGGAGCCTTAACTGCTGGACCACCAGGGAAGTCCCCATGTTAACCTTCTATTGAATTTATTGCCTTTAGGCCATTCATACGGTTCATCTGGCCACAAGCTCCACCCCGCTCCCCCAACAGTATCAAACAACTTGTCTTTTTCCTGAGCGAACATATATTGACAGCCTGGCTTAGCTTCAGAAACAAACAGAAAATAACTGGAAGGAAAATATGGGACAATATACAATAAAGGGCTCGTCAGTTACAGTAGTGCCTTAAATACAACACAAAGCTCCCTGAGCCCCACAGTTAGTGCAGTCAAGTGCTCCTTCTCCAGACGGTATGGAAGCGTTTGGCTGTCCAAGGGTCCAGGAAGAATTAAGCACGAGCCTGGTGAGGTCAGAGTGGGCGGTCCTCACAGAGATGCTGCAGCTGGGTCTGGCTGACTGTGTCATCGGGCAGTGCTGGGGCCAGCAGGATAGGGCGGGAAAACCCGCCAAGCAGAGTACCCTCCTGTGTCCACAGAGGGAGGTCCCAGCAACCTCAGCGAGGGGATTCTTGGAGTGGTGGAGGGGCCAAGATCGGGGCAGAAAATCCACTGTTCCCTGAACCCACACTCTCTGTAGTCCTACAGATTGATTCATTCAAACTTAGTTTCACTTCCCATTTTTCTTCTTCTTTCCAGCACCACCTCGGGCAAATAAGTCAACTTTTCTGTTCTCCATTTAGCTCTCTGCCCGCAGATGCCAGACACCAAAGGAACTGAAGATACGGCTCTGCCTTTTCCACAAAAGGGCACTTGCCTTGGACCAGTTATGGGCAACTACGTTATTAGGTGTTTTCATAGGGTCCCTCTGGGAAAGTGCCTTGCTGAGCCTGAGAAGGTGTAGAAAGAAATAGGACTGAGGACTTTGGATCTCAAAGACGGGCACCTCTATATCTGTTGAATAAATCAACAAATGACTTGAGCTGGTCTTTGCCAGGTGAAAGAGGAAGAGCAACCAGCATCAAGTGGATGAAACAACGCATATAAGAAATGCAGAAGATGAGAAATCCCCAGTGGTTGGAGAGAGAGCTAAGGCCTTTAGGAGGCTTAGAAACCCCACCAGGCATCAAGAGTAACTAGTTTAAGACAATTTTTTTTTTTGTTTTGATGTTGGCCATTTTTCAACTCATTTATGAATTTGTTACTATATTGCTTCTGTTTTTGGCCACAAGGTATGCGGGAGATCAGCTTCCCAACAGGGACTGAACCTCCACGCCCTGCAGTAGGAGGCAAAGTCTTAACTACTGGACCACCAGAGAGGTCCCAAGAATCATTATTACAATTTCAATTTAGGGTGAACTGTGAAGCCGCTTCTTTTTCTAAAGCTGAAACATTGAAGGGCAAGTTTGTCCTTATTATTCCACTTCCCATCTGCTTCTGGTTGACTCTGGTGGGGGAAACTCAGGCTGGTACAAATGCTCATTCACCGGATAAGGTGGGGCCTGGGCTATCCTCCCTGCCCTCGCTTTAAATTCACAGTATTTTTGTTTTAAATCTTTATTGTGGTATAATATACAAAGCATAAAATTGATCATTTTAGCCCATGAGTGGACGATTCAGCAACATTAATTACACTCACATTGTTGTGCAACGGTCAACACCATCTATCTCCAGAACTTTCTCAATCCTAACTGCAATTTTGTACCATTGAACACTAACTCCTCAGTCCTTCCTCCTCCAGCCCCTGGCAACCACCATTCTGTTTCCTTTTTCTACGAATTTGACTCTTCCAGGTTCCTCATGTAAGCGGAATCATATTTGTCCTTCTGTGACTGGTTTATTTCACTTAGTATCATGTCCTCCAGGTTCATCCATGCTGCAGCTCATGTCCGAATTTCATTCCCTTTTAAGGCTGAATAGTCTTCCACTGTATGTCTATACCACGTTTATCCATTCATCCATCGACAGACATACAGGTTATTTCCACCTCTCAGCTGTTGCGGATGTGCGTGTACACGTATCTGTTTGTGATGCTGCTTTCAGGTTTTACTAGAATTGCTGGATCACAGGGTAATTCTATTTTAAATTCTTTGAGGGGCTCTCTTCCTAGACTCGATTTTAAAGTCCATTTCATCCTTGGCTTGAAGGTAGGCATACTGATTTAGATAGACAATCACTTGGAAAGAGCTACCAGTTTAGGATGAAAAGTAACCAGGACAAGCTTCAGCCTTGTGGGCTTCCTCCTTGTTTCCAAGGAGTCATGTACAGATGTTTGAGAGTTGGACCATAAAGAAAAGCTGAGCACTGAAAAATTGATGCTTTTGAATTGTGATGCTGGAGAAAACTCTTGGAGAGTCCCTTGGAGAGCAAAGAGATCAAGCTAGTCAATCCTAAAGGAAATCAACGCTGAATATTCATTGGAAGGACTGATGCTGAAGCTCCAATACTTTGGACACCTGATGCAAAGAGCTGACTCAGTGGAAAGGAACTTGGTGCTGGGAAAGACTGAAGGCAGGAGGAAGGGCGGGGAACGACAGAGGATGAGATGATTGGATGGCATCACTGGCTCAGTGAACATGAATTTGAGCAAACTCCAGGAGATGGTGAAGGACACGGAAGCCTGGCATGCTCCAGCCCAAGGGTTGCAAAGAGTCGGACAGGACTTAGTGACTGAACAATTAAAGTGCAAATAACGCCTAGTAGAAGGCATTGTCTTACATCAGAGTTTTATTCCAAAGACCAGATTCTGTCTGGTCTCCCAGGTTGTTGTTCAAAGCTTTTAATTACAGGCTTCATCAACGGTCTTGACCCATCCAGCTCCTTCTAATTTTACTGGGCATACACACATACTGGGAAATAAGGCTTGTTCTCCTTTAAGACACTCCTCACCACCTTGAGAGTTGGGAGCCACCCACTGTGCCATGACCCCAGGGTGGCCAGGTTTGGCAGGAATCCCACTGGGCGGGGTGCCCTCAGAAGTGGTGTTCCACACCTCCCTCCCGGGGTTTTCCTGCTGAACTCTTCTCGCACTGGGCTTGAGAACGTAATGCTCTAGACCAAGACGAACCAACATAGCCTCTGCTGACTTTGTAGAATTGGGTAACACTGCTTACCTCCTCCGGGGCTTAGGCAACACCCCACATGACAGCACCACGCCCAGCCCCTGGAAAGCAGCCCAGTGGGAAGACTGTGTCATTCCCATACATATGGGCTCTGTTCTCCCCACACCCGCCTCCGGCTGCCTGTGTTCCAAACCCTGCTTTCTTAGGACAGGGATTCCAGCTCCCCACGTGCCCCCAGAGCAGTTGCACTTTGGTCCTTGGGCTGGACGCCTGGTTTAACCTTCTGGGAGGAACAGAGAACAGTCATCTTCAAAACGGGGTGGAGAAGGGCCTCCATGAGGAAGGGGGAAAAAAAACCCAGGTAATTTTGTTTTTCCTCATACTCAAACAAAAACAACAAATGTGGGGACTTCCCTGGCTGCCCAGGGATTAAGGTCCTGTTCTTCCACTGCAGGGGTCACAGGTTTGATCCTTGGTCAGGGAGCTAAGATCCTACATTATCCTGTGATGTGGCCAAAAAGAAAAAAAAATCTCCATTTTCTCTTTTATAAAATACACAATCTATGTGGATACTCGGGTCAATTATTGCAACACATAGGCTTGTAGTTACTGAGAGTGAGCACAAGCTTTGCTTTCGCTGATGAGAGCTTCCCAGGTGGCACAGTGGTAAAGAATCTGCTTGCCAGCACAGGAGATGCAAGAGATGTGGGTTTGATCCCTGGGACAGGAAGATCCCTGGAGTAGGAAATGGCAATCCACTCCAGTATTCTTGCCTGGAAAATTCCATGAACAGAGGAGCCTGGAGGGCTACAGTCCACAGAGCTGCAGAGAGTCAGATATGACTGAGCACACACATGCATGATCAGAACTATATAGACCACTAGAGCAACATGGGTGGGTCCAGAGACGGTCATATTTAGTGAAGTCAAATAAAGACATCATTTGATATCGCTTATATGTGGTATAAGAAATGATACAAAGGAACTTATAAAACAGAAACAGACTCATAGAGAACAAACTTATGCTTACAGGTGGGGGCAAGGGTGGGGGTTGATGGGGGTATAGTTAGGGAGTTTGGAGTTGACATGTACACCCTGGTATATTTAAAATGGATAATCAACAAGGATCTATTGTGTAGCATGTGGAACTCTGCTCAATATTATGTAACGACCTAAATGGGAAAAAGAAGTGGAAAAATAGATGCATGTATAACTGAATCACTTTGCTGTACACCTGAAATTAACACAACATTGTTAATAGTATGCTCCAGTATAAAATAAAAAGTCAAAGAAATAAGACACAAAAGATCCCCAAAAAAGTGAAAAAAAAAAAATAGATCACCTAGCGAACACAGAGAGAGTTAGTTCCTACAACTCTGAGGGGTAATTACCATTGATAATTCCACTTTGTAGTTGAGAAAACCGAAGCACAAAGTACATGCCCAGTCTAGCCTGTGGGTAAAACTGAGTCCTCAAACTCATGTCCATCGAGTCGGTGGTGCCATCCAACCATCTCATCCTCTGCTGTCCCCTTCTCCTCCTGCCTTCAATCTTTCCCAACATCAGGGTCTTTTCCAATGATTGCTCTTCACATCAGGTGGCCAAAGTATTGGAACTTTAGCATCACATTTATAAGACTTCTTTTTTACTGTTCTATGCTAAACAGAGATGTATTATTAAATCCCTCTAAGATTTCTTCTTAATAAAGGGTTAATTACATATGGTATTGAGTTGTTTAAGACACTGGAGAGAAAAAAAAAGGAAAAAACAAAATTTGTAAATCTAAGTACAGATACAAGAACTATCTTTCATAGCATAATAGCTACTGATGATATAAATAAGCTATTAGATTTGTTGTCAATTTTGGGGGGTGCCATGCCATGTGGCATGCGAGATCTTTGTTCCTCCACCAGGAATCGAAACTGGGACTCTTGCATTGAGAACACTGAGTCTTAACTGCTGGACCAACAGGGAAGTCCCTGCCTGTAATTTTTAACATATTTGTATGAATGCCAGTACGTGACGGTGCTTTCCGACTCTTGCTTTTAGCCATTATGTTGGGGACCGAGTGGTTCTGTGTTCCCCACATCCTACCTTGGGGCCAGTGACACAAATTGTTTCTGCCCTGCTCACAAACCAGTGATGTTTGTCAAGTTCCCAAACACCCCCGTCTGTAGAAAGGAGGTATCTGAGAGCCCGCACTATGCAGTCTGCGTTGTCTGACCTGGAAAGTGAGTCATGGAATGCCCTGGTGGCTGAAAAGGGAGCATGAGACAGGCAGGTCTGGCAGCACCAGCCGGAGCATGGGCAGAGAGTGAGGGCACTCGCCGTGCAGGACAGCTGCCAAGTGGACTCTAAATAGGGAAGCTGGCGTAAGATAAGGAGGCTTGAAAAGAGAGAGATGGCATGCTGCCAGCCCCAAGGAGGCTGTGCCGAGGAACCTAGGGATTATTTTCACGAACAGCGACGTCTGCAGAGGTAGAGTTCCCAGAGAGGACAGAATAATAAGGAAGAGTCCGGAGTGAACTTCCCCAACGGTAGCTTCAGGCATTAAAGCCTCCATGACCATGATGATTGATTTATGTTAAGTGGAAAGTGCTGGTCAGGCACACGGCGGTGTATAATTGAGGTGACAGCTGCTGGAGGGTTGAAAACGGTTATTTCTTACCCAGCAGAAGGTGCGAACACGTCATTTTAATGAGGTAAGAGTTAAATACACTGAGATTGTCTTCATGCTCTCACCTCTGCTAATAGTCCAAGGTAACGGGCTATTAGTATAAATAATACATTTTCATTTTAAAATGTGGTAACAAAATAGATGCTTAAAGAGACACATGTAAGAAAGGTTAAAAATAATATTCAATGAGTTAAAAAGGTTTAGAGAGACGTACTGACACAGACCCATATATCTGCAACTTTTCAATCTCTTCATGGTTTACTTTATATTACAAATTTTGTGCCACTGTTAGATGATATATTAATTTCACTTCTTTACATACACTGAGGAAGAAACATAAAGTCAGACCTAAATATATTACAAGGCATTTCAGGGAGGTGTGTTTTGTTGGCCACCAAAAAAAAAGATCTGAAATTTACTTTCAAAATTGAGATAGACTTGTTTAGAACCACTACCCCGGCTCCTTTTCCGTTTTCCATTTATCCTGGCTTTCCTCAAGGTCTCAGTAAATGGCTTACACAAATTCTCAGTCCAAGGTTAACATTCCAGATGATCCAAAAAGTCATGTTCAACACACTCTTCCAGTTGTCTCAAGACCCTGGGGTTATCTGCGACAGGAAACTCCACAAGCGGAGGAGGGCCTTGGATGTCAGTGGGCAGTCGACTCTGGGTTTTAAATGCACAGTTTAGGGTCACGAAGAAGGGCATCAGTTGCCTAACGCTGGAAAGAGAAGGCTGGCGCAGCAGAGGGAACTCGCTCTTCAGGGTGATCTCATCTGAGCTGCCGATTTCCTGCAAAAAACCAGCGACGACACGCTAAGGGTTAGAGAGGCCCATGCAGGCGGTGAAAGCTAAGACACGAGTCCTCTAGGAAGACTCCCAGTCTGTGCTGACGGCAGCAGCGTAAACTCGAATCCCACGTCTCCACTGCCGTCTTCCCCCAGATTTCGCTGTGAGTCACCCCTCCTGCAGGCCCTTCCTCTGAGTCACAGAGGGACTCTGCGGGCACGTCTCCTACAGCAGGGGTCCCCAACCTGTGGTCTATTCAGGAACTGGGCTGCAAAGCAGGAGGTGAGCAGTGGAACAGAGTGAGATTACAGAGTAGACTGGACATAAGCAACACGCTGGGTGTCCCTGTCTCCCGTGACTCCCAGCTGGGACCATCAGGTTGCAGGAAAACAAGCTCAGGGCTCCCAGTGATGCTGCATTATGGTGAGTTGGATCATTATTTCATTATCACAATGTAATGATAAAAGAAATAAAGTGCATAATAAAGGTAATAAAATCATCCTGAAATCACGCCCCCAACCCATCCCAGTTCCCTGGTCTGTGGAAAGAGTGCCTTCCATCAAACTGCCTCCTGATGCTGAAGAGGTTGGGGACCATTGTTCTGTAGGACTGTGTCACCCAGGCTTTACCTCTTAGCATCCAGGATGATAAAGTGGCATACAAACGCTAAGACAACGATGAAATGTGTAACCCTCTTCAAGCCTGAACACTTAAAGAGGCATTTTGAACACCGTTCGAAGTCACTGACATCAAATGGCACATGAAGTACTTCACTCACCCCCTGAGCCCAGCCCCCTCTACCACAAATACAAATTTTGTAAAAAGGAAAACAATTACCCCATATTTTAATTTTAGGAGTTCAAGAATCCTGACAGTGTGGGGCTTGCATTCCTGGTGATCCTCCTCTAGATCGGAGGAGAAGGAGGGGCTTTCAGTGTCCACTTCGGGAACAAATGCCCACCTGTAACTGGAGGAAGAGAATCCGAGGTCAGGCACACAGGCTCAGAGCCCACTCAGAGGTTTTGGAATAGCTTCCCTGAGATGTAATTCACGTACCATACAGCTCACTCATTTAAAGTGCACTATTCAGGACTTCCCTGGCAGTTCAGTGGCTAAGACTCCAGGCTCCCAGTGTAGGGAATGCGGGTTCGATCCCATGTGCCGCAACTCAAGAGTTCACACGCCGCAACCAAGACCCAGGACAGCCCAAAATACAAATAGCAAATAGATCGCACCATCCCATAGCTTTTGGTATATTCACAGAACTGTACGTCCATCACCAGCCATCGTGATCAACTGTAGGATACCTTCATAACCCCAAATAGAGTCCCAGCTCCCTTGAGCTCTCAGTCCTCAGTCCACTCCAATCATCCCTCAATCTCCTCCCTCAACGCACTCCTCAGTCGAGGCCACCGCTAAACTACTTTCTGTCTGTACAGGTGTTTCTATTCTGGACATTTCATACGAATGGAATCATGGGTGTACATGATTACGGTGCAGCCAGCGTACTACACGCTTGTTTGTACCTGGCTTCTCTCACTTAACCTAGTGTTGTCGAGGTTTGCCCGTGCCGCACCACGTGCCAGCACGTCATCTCTGCGCTGAAGACTACTGCACTGTCTGGACACACCACGTTATCCATCCGCTTGTCAACGGATGGACATTTAGGCTTCTTCTACTTTTTGCCTATTATGATTAGTGCTGCTAGGCATATTCACATACATTGGAACTCACTTGGAGGGGGAAAAAAACAAACTTTCTTCTTCAGAGCAGTTTGAGGTTCATCCAACATTGGGCAGCAGGTATGGAGGCTTCCCATTTGCCCCCTGCCCGCCCTCTGCCACGCTGAGCCTCCCTGTCAACACTCCCACCAGAAGGGTACATTTGTTACAACTGATGAACTGACATTGACTCACCATCATCATCCCAAGTCCAGGGTTAAGCTTAGGGTTCACTCTTGGAGCTGTATCTCCCATCGGCTTGGACAAGAGTGTAATGACATGTGTCCACAATATAGAATCACACACGGTCATTCCACTGCCCTGAAAATCCTGTGCCCTGCCTCCTTCTCCACTCCTGGGACACACTCATCTGTTTACTGTCTTTACAATTTTGTCCTTTACAGATCATCTTGTAGTTGAAAACATACGGTATGTAGCCGTTTCAGACTGGCTTCTTTCATTCTGTGTTTCTAACCACAAACATTTCTACATGATTTCTCTCTTTAGGGGAACGGAATGGAGGGAAGTGGCATCTGGGGCCAGGCATGAAATGAAACATACGAGCAGCTGTGTTAACGCTGCCACAGGAAATGTGAGCCAACAAGGGCAGAGTGAACTGGAGAGAGCACGTTCCATTTAGTTAATTAAAACAAAGAGACCAAAAAACAAAACAAAAACAAAAACACAAACGCAGTAGGATCACAAGTGGGGGACTCTGTGTTATAAGCACCCAATAGCAAAACCCACTGAAACACACACACAAACAGAAACCCATCCGTAAACACTACTGTGAGCCAAATTGACCAAACCACAGATGCTGTGAACAATCTGAAACTCGGTATTCTGAGCAGGCTCCTCAGCCACTGGTGACTCACATGCTGTACAGGAAAGACCGAGTGAAAGTGCTGACAAGGAAAGAAAAGTCACCTCCTTTGAAGAGGACCCGCGGTCTCCCATTACTTACATCTGAAATAACGGCATCTTGTCAGATGGAAAAGAAAGTGCTGTGTCTAGGAATTTGCAAGCTGATACATAGAGGACCATCTCGCTCTGGGGTATCTCCCCCACTGACGGCCCATTTCCATCAGAGGCTGCAACTTTCATTCTGTTGATTTTGTTGCTGTTTCTATAAATTGGCAAAGAAACCTTTGTTACAAATTCATTCACACCCGCTGTGGTCCTTTTGCCTATGAAACGTCCATAAGAAGGTTTTTTCCTTTTGAGAAATGGTCAGAATAGCTGGTCCCTTCACAACTACTTCAAGAAAATGGTGTTTAGGATGAGCTAACCCTACATCATAAATAGATGTCCACAGTCTGGCTCTAAAAAAAAAAAAAAATCAAAACAACAAAAATACTCTGATGTCCATTAAATACCTTCACAGAGGTATACAGACTCACACACTACTTACTTTAATGACTCATTGTCCTTTTTCAGCTCTTCTTCAAGCTGTATGAATGCCTGAATCTTAAAGAAAAAAAGGTGAATACAAGTTACTATTTGAGAGGGTAAATCTAGCTTAATGTTTAAAATTTATATGTCCATAAAAATTAGCAAAGAAAACAAAAGAAACAAACAAAACTATGAAAAGGCAACCTATGAAATGGGAAAAAAAATATTTGCAAACCAAATTCGGTAAGGGATAATATCCAAGATACATAAAGAACTCATACAACTCAATAACAAAAAAGCAAAGAATCAAATAAAAAATGGGCAGAGGACTTGAATAGACATTTTTCCAAAGAACATATAGGAATGGCCAACAGGTGCATGAAAAGATGCTCAACATCCCTAGTCGTCAAGGAAACGCATATCGAAACCACGATGAGACATCACCTCACACCCGTCGGAACTGCTGTCATCCAACGGGCGAGATTACAAATGCTGGTGAGGATGCGGGGCAAAGGAAGCCCTTGTGTGCTGTTGGTGGGATTATAAACTGGTACCGTCGCTACGGAAAACGGTAGGACAGCTCCTCAAAAAACTGAAAATAGAACTACCATGTGGTCCAGCAAATCCACTTGTGGGACTATGCTCAAAGGAAATAAAAATGTTCTCAAAGAGATATGTGCACCCCCATATTTATGGCAGCGTCATTTGCTAGGCTGGCCAAAAAGTTCATTCAGGTTTTTCTGTGACATGGGAAGAACCTGAATGAACTTTTTGGTTAACCTGATACAATAGCCAAGACATGGAAACATCCTAAGTGTCTATCAACAAATAAATGGATTAAGAAACTGTTTCATATATATATATGAATATATATGTATACACACATGTATACATGTAACACATACGCACACATGTATACATGCACATACATATATGTATGTTTGCACATATACATGCATATGCATATATGTATGCGAATACACACACACAGAATGTTATTCAGCCATGGAAAGGAGGAATCTTGCCCCTGGCACATCTGCAGTAATGTGGAAGGACTCTGAGGGTATTACACTATGTAAAATAAGTCAGAAGAGAAAGACAAATACTGTATGATCTGACTTATAAGGGGAATCTAAGAAACAAAACAAAGCAAAACCAAACCAAACTCACAGAAGAGATCAGAGGTAGGGGGTGGGAGGAGGGAAAATTGAATGAAGGTGGTCAAAAGGAGCAAACATCAATGGATAAGACATATGTTATTACTAGGGATGTAATGTAGGACGTGACAACCGCAGTTAAAGCTGCTGGAAGTCACAGGTGAGAGTAAAGACAGTAAATCCTCAGTTGCCATCACAAGGGAAAGAATTCTTTTCTTTTGGATCTGTATGAGATGATGGATGTTAACTGAAAGTGATAAGAGTCTCATGATATGTTTCAGCCAAATCATCGTGCTGTACACCTTAAACTTGTATGCTGCTGCGTGACACTTATATCTCAGTAAAAGTGGGAAGAGGCCAGTTTAAAACATAGCAAACAGGGAGCTCTATGGCGGTCCAGCAATTAAGACTCAATGCTTTCACTGCCGGGCTCCATCTTTAGTTGGGGAAGTCAGACCCCAAAAGCCACGTGGCATGGCCAAAAAAAAAAAAAAAAAGCAAATAATATCAAATTAATTTAAATAACTACTGTTGAGAGGTCAACTATGATTAGAGGATGAAATATCTCTACTTAACCAAGAGCTGACCATGCACTTATCAACTTGATTGAAAATTTTACAGATAAAATTAGATACACACAAAAGGATACATTATTCCTGAAAACGCATCTTAAAAAGCTCCAATTTTATTTCAAGAATAAAGCATTTGCACTTACCAATTCAGAGACCATTATTGGCCACAGTGAAGTCAAATGTTGGGGAGATATTCTTAGCAGCAAAACTCTGAAAAAAAGAAACATCTGAGCAGCAGCTGAGGGTGTCTGTCCCACTCTGAGATTGTCTGTCAGGCGTTCTAAGGAAAGAAGATTTTCGAGATGTCACACAAATGAGGAGTTTGGAGCTTCTCACTAGACAAAGAGGAAAAACACAACTGCAATTGCCCTGACATTTGAAAACAACTGTACGTGAGCTGGGTGGTGGGAGAATGGTATTGCTCTCCATGTTTGCCCACGGCCCTCTTCTTTGTGAGGCGTAGCAGTTCACGGTCTTCACTAAAGAAGTGAATCAAGGGTCTCTCATTGCCCTGCTACAGCTGAGTAGGAAGGAGGCCATCAACTTCTGGCTCAAGCCAGAAATCCACTGCATCATCAGTGATGCTGGTGGGTTTTTTTTTGGCCCTGTTGTCTAGTTTGAAGGATCTTAGTTCCCTGACCAGAGATCAAACCTGTGCCCCTGCAGTAGAAGCATGGAGTCCTAACCGCTGGACCTCTAGGGAAGTCCTGTAAATGTTCTTCTAAGAATATGAAGCATGAGACATTGAAACCAAAGACAGCCCTTGGTAAGGATTGGAACTATAAGATCACATAGGTTGGCTGGCGGATGACACTGTATTTTTGGGGTGAGGAGTGACAAGTGAAGTGAGTGAATAATTATTCAGTTAAATTTAGATTTGATGACTATGACAAACACGTCAATTCCTGCAGGAAAAAAAAAGTTGAGTGAAACTCTCTAGTCCCTAAGTTTCCCCATTTCTCCATTGAAATAACTGCTTGTAGAATGTGATTCTTCCCATAATTTAAGGTTTGTGAGGAATATGACAAATTGCTGTGGCAAACAGCTGAACTATGGTCATGCTGGTTAAGATTCACTGGAGTACATTAGTAATAAACCTCTCTTAAAATCATATGATATAAATAATAGTCTTTCTTTCTGAGTATTTAACCTTTGTTGGATAGTAAAAGCAAAAAGTTTATCTCTATCTCTTATGGTTCCAGTATGAAAAGGTAGTATTTCAGACAACTATACCACATGGGAGAAAAGAAGAGCACCCCAAATGATGTAAAATGTTGATACAAGTATATACATTCTATGTTCACTGCAATCCCTATAGCGCCACTGCAAAAAACTTTAAAAAGAGACACATCCCCAAACCCACTTTAAATAAATCAAAATGGAACGCTGAAAAAATGTTCAAGCAACCTCAGGAAAATAGAAAAAGGCAAACACAGGAATGAAAAACAAGGAACAAACAGAAAATAAAAAGGCATAATATATCCTGACATGCCAGCAACTGCATTAAAGGTAAACTGTCTAAACCCACCAGTTAAGACAGAGAGAGTGGTTGAATGGATTAAAGAAATGACCTACTAGTATGCTATCTTACACAAAACTCACTTTACAATTTATAATTATATAAGTAGGTTAAAGGTAAAAGAATGGGAAAAGACACACCATGCAAACATGTTAAGAAAGCTGGAGTGGCACCATTTACACGGAACGGACCTCAGAGCAGAGCAGAGCACCAGGGTCAAAGAGGGACACTGCAGAGTGCACGGTCCGTTCAGCAGGAAGACAGAGCATCCCAAATGCCTGCGCACTGAATGACAGAGGTCTAAAATACATGAAGAAAGGACAACCAGAACTCAAAGAAGAATAACTGCTGACAACTGCAGCTGAGGTTCAGCATCCCTACCCCATGACTGACAGACGCCCTAGGGGAAAAAACAGTCAAGTAAGGATACAAAGAACCGAGCAATACCATCGGCCTGCAGGATCCACACAACACTTGAGAACACTCCACTCAGCGCAGCAGAATTCTCTCGTGAACGGCTCGTGGAACATTCACCAAGACTGCTTTATGACCCATGATAAACTAACTTCAACAAATCTAAATTCTACAAAGAATGTTCTCTGACCACGTGGGTGTGCTTAGTCGCTCAGTCGTGTTGACTCTTTGTGACCCCATGGACTGTAGCCCGCCAGACTCCTCTGTCCATGAGGATTCTCCAGGCAAGATTCTCCAGGGCTGCCATGCCTTCCTCCAGGCAATCTTCCCAACCCAGGGATCAAAACCCAGGTCTACGGCATTGCAGGTGGATTCTTTACTGTCTGAGCCACCAGGGACTCTCTGGTGACTCTCTGGTCAGCCACCCCACTCTGACCATAATGGACTCAAACTGTAAATTAATTACAGAAGAACAACTGGAAACACTTGGAAATCAACACACTTCTATTAATAAATAAGATATGGGCTGAAGAGGAAGCATCAAATAAAATTTAAAAAGTGAATGAAAATTAAAAGCGTATCAGATTTTGTGGGATAGAGTTAAAGTAATGAGAGGGAAATGTAGAGCACTAAATGCTTACATTATAAAAGAAAGCACACAAGTCTGTAATTCAAGCCTCTACCTTATGAGACTTGGAGAAGGAAATGGCAACCTACTCCAGTATTCTTGCCTGGAGAATCCCATGGACAGAGGAGCCTGGCAGGCTACTGTCCATGGGGTCGCAAGAATCAGACATGACTTAGTAACTAAACCACCACCACTGACAACATACAAGACTAGAAAAAGAACAGACTAAACCCAAAACAAGGACAAAGAAGGGCATGATAAAGAGCAGAAATAAATGAAATTGCAAACAAAACAAAAATAATGCAGAAAAAAAAACTAAAGTTTGGTAATTCGAAAAGAACAATAAAACTGATAAAACTTCTAGAAACACTGACCCCCAAAAAGAGAAGGCAAATTACCAATATCAGGAATGAAACAAAGGTTATCACTATAGGTATCAAAAAGGATAATGACATTTGAATTATTATTTAAATGAGGATGCAAAATGGTAAATCCACTCTGAAAAACAGTTTGGCAGTTTCTTAAGAGCTTCTTAGAGAGTTAGATGATAAAGGTCCATCTAGTCAAGGCTATGGTTTTTCCAGTGGTCATGTATGGATGTGAGAGTTGGACCATAAAGAAAGCTGAGCGCTTAAGAATTGATGCTTTTGAACAGTGGTGTTGGAGAAGACTCTTGAGAGTCCCTTGGACTGTAAGGAGATCAAACCAGTCCATCCTAGAGGAAATCAACCCTGAATATTCATTGGAAAGACTGATGCTGAAGCTGAAACTAGAAAGACTTTGGCCACCTGATGTGAAGAACTGACTCACTGGAAAAGACCCTGATGCTGGGAAAGATTGAGGGCAGGAGGAGAAGGGGACGACAGAGGATGAGATGGTTGGATGGCATCACCAACTCGATGGACATGACTTTGAGTAAGCTCCGGGAGTTGGTGATGGACAGGGAGGCCTGGCGTGCTGCAGTCCATGGGGTCACAAAGAGTCGAACTCGATTGAGCGACTGAACTAAACTAGAGAGTTACACACACATTCACCACAGGACCCTGTAATCAAACCCTGTGTAGAGAAGTGACAATTTACAACCACACAAAAATGGTACATGCATGTTTATCATCAGTCAGTTCAGCCACTCAGTCGTGTCCGACTCCTTGTGACGCCATGAACCGCAGCACGCCAGACCTCCCTGTCCATCACCAACTCCCGGAGTCCACCCAGAGGCTTTATTTCTAATAACCCCAAACTGGAACAACACAAATGTCCTCCAGTTACATGGATAAATGAACTGTGAAACATCCATAAAATGGAGTATTATTGCTCATTCAAAAAGAGCAAACTCTTGACACACCCACGAACCTCCCTCACTTGCCTCTGGATGGCTCTCAGAGCCATTGTACGGAATGAAAAAGCTATTCTCAAGGCGACATACTGCATGGTTCCATGTTTACAACGTTCTCAAAGGGACCAATGAAAGTGACGGAGAGCAGATGAGCAGTTTCCAAGGGTCAGGGCCAGGACTCTGTGAAGGCTGTGACTTTATAGAGCCTGTGACTCTATAAAGGAGCGAGAGGCTTGAGGGCATTGCCTACTGGTGAGGGAAGAGTTCTATGCACCGGCTGTGGTGCTGTCCACAAGAATTTGCAGAGGGGAGTCATTCACAGAACCGGACACACAGACACACACATGTGAGTGGACACATCGTAGAAACTGGTGAGATCTGAGCAAGTCTCCAGTTGAACTGCAGTAAGATTCCCACGTCAATTTTCGGTCCTGATGAGGGACCATGCTTATGTGAGATGTTACCACGGGGAAAGTTGGACCAACAGTACCCAGGAACACTAAGTACTACTGGTGCAACGTCTTGTGAGTCCATCTACTTCAAGACAAAACATTTAAAAACAGTGGTTTGTACACATAGGGCATGTTCATTTCGTATTGATACTTCAAATAAAAACTAAACTCATGAAATTATTCTTCAGTCAAGATGATCTATTTTAGAATCTCTAATACTCCTTTCTGACCTGAGTGATAAACCTTACAGGCTTAAGGAGTCCTTGTGAGCGGAGAGCGGAGGCAGCCCTGGGCCAGAACCGTGCACCACTGTCAAGGCTGCGGAATCTCGTTTTAGGCTGGCCAGGTAATCTCCCCTGAGCCCGCTTCCTATCTGTGAAACTCACCGGCCTCAAGGGGTGCCGCCTGAGGACCACAGCCTACTGCTGGGAGCCAGAGAGCTCAGACTTCAGGCTTTGCCTGGGAGAGGCAATGCAACTTTACGGAGGTGCTAATCCCTCTGGGCATCAGCATCCTGATGTAAAAATGGAGCTAACACAGGACGGCGAGGAAGACTTAAAAGACGGGAAGGACGTCCGCGGACCTGACGAGCCACCCTCGTCAGTTAAAGGGCACGGAGTGTTGCCTCGAGGTCTTTCTGATCCCTTCGTCAGGGGCCTTTGTAGGGGGTGATGCCTGTCGCCCTTTCATTCTAGACAAGCAGCATTTGATCATCCTTCCCATTAAAAAAAGTAGTAATAATTGCTTTGAGCTCATTTACAGATTCTTCTGAGATCAATGTTTAGTATATGTCACAAGGAGCCAAGATACATGGCGTCATTTAGCTCCGCACTCCACACACAACGGTCACCTACCAGGGCCGCTTGATGGTGGTCAGTCAAGGGGAAAGGACCCCAGAGGTTACCCCAGAGGAGAAATGCCAGGCCTCCTCCATTCCTGCCTCCTCTGATCAGGCCTTGACTATCCACCATGGTGTGCAATTATTTGGAACCTTCTGGATCATCTTACTCCCTTGACCTCAGTGCTCCAGAGGCCACTCAGTGACCCAAGTCTGTCAGAGAACACTCTGAAACCCAGTAATCCAGCACTGCCGGGGAGTTCCACTCTATTTTTTCAAACAGGTAGTATTAAAAAAAAAAAAAAAAAGCTCTTGAGTTATCCAAAGTGGAGGGTATTTATTTGGAGAAATTCCTTTCTCCAAGGGGTCCCAAAACATTTCCTACTTGAAGTCAGCATGAAGGTGACCTTCATATACGTGTAAGAAAGTGAAAGTGGTGTCGCTCAGTTGTGTCTGACTCTTTGCGACCCCATGGACTATAGCCCACCAGGCTTCTCCATCCATGGGATTTCCCGGGCAAGAGTACGGGAGTGGGTTGCCATTTCCTTCTCCAGGGGATCCTCCCGACCCAGAGATCGAAGCCGGGTCTCCCGCATTGCAGGCAGATGCTTTACCCTCTGAGCCACCAGGGAAGCCCCCATATACATATATGCCTTATATAAAAGTACCATATATAATGCATATACCATTCTGTGGCCCCCTACTTCTCTCCCCGTTTCATGATTTCTCAGAAATTGAATGTTTACATCCTGCCGTGGTCAGACTCTTCATGCCGCTGGTAAAGGAAGGCCACTGTCTGTTCTCTTCTGTTCTACACACCGAACAGCGTCTCTTCAGCCCCCTGGGCCTCACCCCAGGTTCTAGCAGAGCGTCTGATGGGAGAGAAGGTGGACTGCCTGGTGCCCTGGGCACCATGCTGTGCTTCTGGGACAGTGGGCTTGATGCTGCCCTTTCAGGCTCCTGTCCCGTGGCCAGGTGTGTGAAGCACCATCCCAGATGCTGCCCATGAACCAAAGGAAACGTGGCTCCTGTCGCTCTTCCCCCCTCCCAAATCCTGTAAGGATGCCACGAAATTCAGCTCTGACTCTGCTCTGAGCTGAAGGCTTTGCGGGGCTACCATCACCTTCATGGGCATTCCTGCTCACCCTCTGACCTCATCAGCCAGTAAGTACTTCAAGTAAGGATCTGTCCTATCTGAATATTCATCGCACATCATAGGTATTCAGGATGTTATGGCATGAACATCTCCGTGATGTGCTGAAGTGTAAAATGGTATCTTTTATTATTGCCAATGTAAAACACTATCATAACTAACACTTGGGAAAGCTGTTAATGTTTTGGCCTAAAATCATTAAGACCTTTCAAATGGTTAATCAAGTAGGGACGTGGGCTGAGAGTTAGTAGTACCAATATTTGGGAAAAGCATATACTTTGTGAACTGACAGATATTTATACGAAAATTTTTTTAGGAGGGCAGTGTTAAGAGATTTATTGTATAATTCTGTGTGGAAACAACCTGGATGCTCTTCCATTGGTGAATTGGTAAACAACTCACAGAATGGAATACTATAAATAAACAGAAATAAAAAGGAATAACTCTGGATAAGTACAATAGCATGAATGACTCTCAAACACAAAACAAGCCAGACTCGAAGGCACTACACTGTCTAATCACACTCACATTTATAAAACATTCTGGAAAAACTGAAACTATGTGAACAGAAAGCAAATTTACTGGTTGATAGGGTTAGGGAAGGAGATGATTTCTGAGGGGTAAAAGTGAACTTTCAGGGGTGAGGATAATGTTCTGTATCTTGACTGTAGTGGTGATTACATGACTGTGTGTGTTTATAAAATTCACAGAACTGTATAGCCAGAAGGGTGACCTTTACTGTATGTAAAGTGTTAGTCATTCAGTTGTCTCTGACTTTGAGCAACCCCATAGACTATAGCCCACCAGGCCCCTCTGTCGATGGAATTCTCCAGGCAGGGATACTGGAGTGGGCAGCCATTCCATTCTCTGGGGGATCTTCCAGACCGAGGGACTGAACCTGCGTCTCCTGCTCTGCAGGCGGATTCTTTACCATCTGAGCCACTAGGGGAAGCCATCTTTACTGTGTGTAAAGTATACCTTAATAAACCTGACCCTCCCCCAAAATGACTGACATCACCATAATTCTCGTATTTGTAAAACTGTTTTCACACTAGTACCCATGATATTTAATATGATCTTGAAAGATTATTTTTTTACTTCGTTATATCCCGTTAAGGCTATGAGTCTTAAGAAAAACACATTTCTATTTGAGAATTCTTTCAGATCTTGGAGGAAGGTGAATTAGAATGTTCATCTTAACATTTCATGAGGAGGGGGAAATAAACCCTTCAAAGTCATGTGTAATATCCACATTCGTTTTTTAAAAAGGACTTTTGATGTTGACTGTTTTGAAAGTCCTTATTGAATCTGTTGGGCTTCCCAGGTGGCTCAGGAGGTAAAGAACCTGCCTGCAATGCAGGAGACACCCGAGATGTGGGATCGATTCCTGGGTTGGGAAGGTCCCCTGGAGGAGGGCATGGCAACCTACTCCAGTAATTCTTGCCTGGAGAATCCCATGGACAGAGGAGCCTGGCGGGCTACAGTCCATGGGGTCGCCAAGAGTCAGACACGCTGAAGGCACTGTTAACTTTGTTACAATATCGCTTCTGGTTTGTGTTTCAGTTTTTTGGCCCAGAGAGATGTGGGATCTTAGTTCCCCAACCAGGGACTGAGCCCCCCAGCCCCTGCACTGGAAGGTGAAGTCTTAACCACTGGACCACAAGGGAAGTCCCAACCATCCGTTTTTGAAGCAGATAAAGGATACTGCGAGGGTGAAGGAGAGAAGGAAACCTGCTAAGGGAGAAAGGCACTCCTCCCAGCCTTGCTCCTTCGCCAGCCTCCGTCAGGACTGCGCCCTCCAAGTATCCGAACTGCAGGAGGGACTGAGCAGGAGACAGTGCTGAAGAAGTACGGCCAGACTTTAAAAAAATGACCTAACAAAGACTAACAGCATTATAGTAACTGATTTTTCAAACAAAGTTCCCGATTTACCGAAGTTCTTCTACGATCGCCCCTGTGGAACGCTCATCTAACCCTGGCCCATTCTGCCAGCGTGTGCTGTGGGTCCCTCTGGTCCCCAGCTGGGCCGGCCTGTGTGCGGAGGGGGCTTGCGGGGAGGGTGGGCCTTCTTACCTTGGATCAGAGGAAGGTAAAGGTGGTACTGGTCAAGTTCTCCACTGAAGACAGCAAAAGCCTGGCGCTTCAGCAGCATGGCTTTCTGCTCAAAACTGGAGAACAGTTTTAAAGAACTGCTCTGCATGTCTGGAATAAACACAGCAGATAAGGTTCACTTGGTGAGAAACCTACAATGAGAGGTGAGCGATGAGACATTCACACAAGTGTTCATTCCTATCTCCTCTGGTGGAATATGATCTTGATTAAGGGCGTGTAGCTATTATCCAAATATTTAAAATTTATACAAGTATTTACTTCTTGAGTGATACTTAATGATAGGGTATTTGAAGACGATACGCGGTATAGGAAAGTACTCCTAACAGATTATGGTCACCTTATCATTGCTTCCAAAAGTATTTTCTCCACTATAAAAATGCAAAAATGGTGGTTAGAGGCATTCTTGTCAACTGGCTGGAACTAGGAAGGTTCATTCATGGAGTCCCGACAAATCCTATGCACCACATTACACTTTGTGGCTGAAACTGCACCACAATAAGTTTGAGTCACATTCTGAAATACCTGGTAAAAGCTGATTATGACCAAAAGGTGTTGGTCCTTTAAAGTATGACTTATGTGCACGTTAACAGAGAAGCACTTACTCATTAGATCTTTAAACATTGTTTTCTCATGAGTCAGAAGATGGTCAATAATGGACTTCCAACTGGATATTTAAAAAAAAAGCAAAGTTAAATATGCAAAGGGTGACAGACAGCTCAGTCAAAAATATCAAGGAAAAATAACATGTCCCTTTAAGATTAAAAACTCTTTTCTAAAAAGTTAGTGAAAGGGATGAATAGTTTTTACCTAAGGAGAAGCTAAGCAGAAGCTCTTCATTTATAACCTTAATATAGGGAATAAATAACATAGGGACTAACGAATAATTCCCAGACCACCATAAAAGAAAGCACTCATTTCAAAGTTCTTTGGCTTTTGCAAAAAAAATAAGTGTCAGTCACTCAGTTGTGTCTGGCTTTTTGTGACCCCAAGGATCATAGCCCACCAGGCTCCTTTGTCCACGGGATTCTCCAGGCCAGAATACTGGAGTGGGTGGCCCTTCCCTTCTCCAGGGGATCTTCCCGACCCAGGGATCGAACCCAGGTCTCCTGCACTGCAGGTGGAATCCTTTACCATCTCAATCAAAAGGCTTTTGTAAGGGTTGCCCTTAAATGTGTTTGCGCCGATGATGTCCATACACTTGTGCTGAGAAAGGGCAGTTGGGGCCCTGAAGACAAATACTGCTAGTTTTCATCAGACTCTCCCACGGTGCAACAGGATTACAGGGTGAAACTGAAAGTCACTCAGTCGTGTCTGACTCTTTGCGACCCCATGGACTATATAGTCCATGGAATTCTCCAGGCCAGAATCCTGTAGTGGGTAGCCTGTCCCTTCTCCAGCGGATCTTTCCAATCTAGGGATCGAACCCAGGTCTCCTGCATTGCAGGCGGATTCTTTACCAGCTGAGCCACCAGGGAAGCCCAAAAATACTGGAGTGGGTAGCCTGTCCCTTCTCCAGTGGATCTTCCCGACCCAGGGTGAAAGCCATGGTCAAAGAAGCTGACCAGTCTCTACCCTCGACCCCTGCTGTTAATAAACACACGTTTGGCCAAGCCACGGGCAGAGTTACGAGTGGTTCTGTGGACCCCCAAGTAGAAGGCGCAGCCAGTTCATCCTGATTCCAGGCACCTCTGCTGCCCGCGCAGACCATGTGCACAGTCTCAGTGAGGACTCGGGAGCGTAGGACCCCGGAGGCTCACCACGGAGCCCTGTCATCTCAACGCTGGTCCAGAATCTTGAGTTTACAAGACAGACCAGCACTAGACCAAGCACGCTGGAACCCCATGATGTGCTCTTTAGGAGTAACAATTCTTCTCTTGATAAGAAAAAAAAAAAGGGCACCTGTGTAGTTTTCAAAAGACTTAATTCTTTCCGTGTAAATACACCGTTAACCTACGGGGGATGCCCTATGATTTGGGATGATTAACAGCTAGCTCTGCTCGCTGTTTCGGGAATGGGAACTAATTACAGAAACCCACACGCTTTGCCACCTGAAGCTTCCCGGACCGTTTTTTTAAATCAGGACAGCGTTTCTTACTGCACACAAGACGTGTCCATCTGGAAGAAGGCCGGGTCCAAGAATAACTCCAGGGCTTCTTTCTTCCAGGCTCGTTTGGTATAGGCGTAACCGCTCAGAGAACTCAGCAGCTGGGCACCCGCCCTGAAGCTGGGGGCGTTGTAGGCGCTGCAAGGGGGTGGGAAGGGCAAAGGGTCAAGGTCAGAGGCCGTGAGAGGAGCCCTCCTGGATGCATTAGCCGTCTTCCCACACCTGGCAGGAGTGGGTGGGTCTGGGGCTTACAGAGGAGACGCGGCTGTACCTGTGGTTGCGCAGGTAAGGAAAAACGTAGTAGAGCAAACGTGAGATCAAGGGCACCGCTTTCTCCTTCTCGTCGCTTCGGTAAACCATGTCCAGGAGCGATGCTAGGACCTAGGAGAACAGGAATCAGAGAACTGGACTCTCCTAAGAGAAGTGACAATGTGGGGTACATACAGCTTAACAGGACAACCCCACAGGGCAGCCGGAGGCCCAGGCTGGCATACCGGCTCAGCCGGGACGGTGCAGCCTGATCCCCCAGCCTGAGAACAGATGCGCGCTGGTGAAACCTCATTCCCCCGGGGGGATGACGAGGCAGAGGCGTACGTACCTCTGCCAGGAGGGACAAGGCCTGCACGCTGTATACCGAGGGCGCAGAGGCGGACACCATGGCTGAGGCGGCAGCGGCAGTGTCTGCTGAGAGAGGCATTTGCGTTTTAACCATGATGGACGGGGGAGGTGCCCGCTGGCCCAGTGGTTAAGACGCTGCGATCTTACTGCTGGGGCTGGGGGTCACTTCCTAGTCAGGGAGCTAAGATCTCGCAGGCCAAACGGCCAGAAAAATAAAAATCAAGATGGACTGGTCCCCATCTATGCCCCCAAAGCATCACATGAACGTGCGTCACGCGTCTCTACTTTTCACATTGATTATGCAGCTAAGTCTGTGCCACACATTCTTCTCGTCTCACGTGTTCAGTTTAGGCAACTGAGAGCCTTTGTTCAGCACCAGCTCACCATCTTCCTCCCTGCTTCCCTGCCCATCATCATTCTTGGAACTTCAACATCCCCTTGGGTGGTGCCTCTGAGCCCCTCAAATCTTTTCAGTGATCTTTTTCTTGTGTTCCAGCTCAGCCAGTCACTGTCACCATCACACACGTGGTCGCCACAGTTTCCCAAATCTCCATCTCTAGCCTCCTGTCGCGACCATGTCTTGTTTCATTCACTCACTTACTCCTGGAATGCTGCTCTGACAGCTTCCTCCAGCCCCTGGATTCCCCATTTTAACTGCCCGTCAACCCCCCAAGTCCTCACTTCTCTCCTTCTTCACCCGCACTGCCTTTTTCTTCTTTCTCCCTCCCGAAGCACTCACTCAGAAGCATGCAAAGCTTGGCTAAACCCAGTGATTGCCTAGTTCTGCACGGCAAAATGCTCCGGAGAAAACCAAACCACTATGAAATAGATCTCACTCTGTTTCATGACCATGAACCTCAAAACACACCTGATGCTACTAGATACACCTCCCCCCTATATCTCAGCACTGTGCTGGCTTTCTTACTCTCCAAACTAATTCTTTCATCTCCTCCCTCCAGAGCCACCACTACGGATATCACCTTCTCAGCTGGCAACCTCACTTCATATTTCATTCAGAAAATGAATGCAAACAAATGGGAACTCCCTCAGTTTGGCCCTCAGTTCAGTTTAGTCGCTCAGTTGTGTCCAATTCTTTGCAACCCCATGGACTGCAGCACACCAGGCCTCCCTGTCCATCACCAACTCCGGGAGTTAACTCAAACTCATGTCCATTGAGACAGTGATGCCATCCAATCATCTCATCCTCTGTCGTCCCCTGCTCCTCCTGCCCTCAGTCTTTCCCAGCATCAGGGTCTTTTCAAATGAGTCAGCTCTTTGCATCAGGTGGCCAAAGTATTGGAGTTTCAGCTTCACCATCAGTCCTTCCAATGAACACCCAGGACTGATTTCCTTTAGGATGGACTGGTTGGATCTCCTTGCAGTCCAAGGGACTCTCAAGAGTCTTCAACACCACAGTTCAAAAGCATCAATTCTTCTGTTCTCAGCTTTCCTTATAGTCCAACAATGACATATCCATACATGAGTACTGGAAAAACCATGGCCTTGACTAGACAGACCTTTGTTGGCAAGGTCCTATGCATTATTAATCTAGGACATTGATATCTGTGTTATCTGCCTTGGCTGTTTGATAGACATGTTCCTGGCTCTTGTCAAAGAACAGTAATTCCATTTACCATGTTAATCCTGGCCCTTTGGCTGTCAAGACCTGATGCTGGGAAAGACTGAAGGCAGGAGGAGAAGGGGACGACAGAGGATGAGATGGTTGGATGGCATCACTGACTCAATGGACAAGAGTTTGAGCAAGCTCTGGGAGTTGGTGATGGACGGGGAGGCCTGGCGTGCTGCGGTCCATGGGGTCGCCAAGAGTCAGACACGACTAAGTGACTAAACGGATGGTTATCAGAGATGTCGCTTTCTATCCTTTCACCTTTTGGGACTTCCCTGGAGGCTTAGATGGTAAAAGCGTCTGCCTACAACGCGGGAGACCTGGGTTTGATCCCTGGGTCAGAAAGATCCCCTGGAGAAGGAAATGGAAACCCACTCCAGGACTCTTGCCTGGAAAATCCCATGGACAGTGGAGCCTGGTGGGCTACAGTCCGTGGGGTCACAGAGAGTCGGACGTGACTGAGCAACTTCACTGCCACTTTCAGTTTTCACGTTTTGATCTTGATTTCTACCGCTCTGCTGCACTGTTTCAGCACCATACAAACATGCTTCGATGAACTCTACTTGAACAATAAGCCAAATAAATGATATTCTTTGGTCCTTAGTACCCCTTCATTAGGACTTCCTTGATGGCTCAAGTGGTACAGAATCTGCCTGCAGTGCAGGAGACACGAGTTTAATCCCTGGGTTAGGATCATCCCTGGAGGAGGAAATGGCAACCCACTCCAGTATTCTTGCCCAGAGACTCCCGTGGACAGAGGAGCCTCTCGGAGAATTACGTGGGAGAGTGGGGAAGGCAGCACAGCGTCGAGGGACACTGGGGAGGGTTCTCTATGGGAGGGTTAGCACACGGGCTGCAGTCCACCGGGTCTCAAAGAGCCGGACCCCACTGAGCACGCCGTCACCTCAGTCCGTCCTGCTGACAGTTCAGCCTCAGCGGGTCACAGACGCCCACTGCCAGGTCCTCCTCATTTCAGGCCTTTGCTCCCCCCACCCCAGCGCGCCGTGACCCCCAGCTGGGTCCAGAGGGTCTGCGTCCTTATCTCACACTACTTCTCAGCAGCCTTCTATCGTGCGCCTCCTCCCTCCTTCTGGAAACACTTTCCTTCACAGTTTCCATGACTTGATGTTTTCTCGGTTTCCCCTCCTACCCCAGTGACCTTTCCCAGACTATCTTAAGATTTAACACGACTGTGCAAACCCAGGCTCCATCTCCCTCTCCCCAGAGGTTCCTGTTGCAGTCTCCTCCATCTCGGGCAGCTGTTTAAACCAAAACCCGAAGTCGCCCTTGATTGCCTTTCGGTGACTAGCATGTCCCAGTCCTTCAGCCGGCTCTGGGGACCCTGCCCTCACACCAGCCCACCGTGTGCTAGCGTTCGTGCTCTGGACCAGCGTCAGCTGCGCCCGAAGCACCACGAGAGCCTTCTGTCTGAGCCTCTGGTTTCTGTTTTCAGTTGCTGCGGCCCATATTGCTCCCATCCGCCACACTGATGTTTTCTGAAAACTCAGTCAGATCCTGTCACTGCTCCAAACGCTTGAATGGCTTTCCGCAGCAAGCCGGCTGCGGGCCAAGCTCCAAGGCAAGCTCAGCCTCGAGCCCACAGCCCTCCTCCCCCGCGCTCTCCGGGACCTCCCGACTGCTTGGTAGGCTCCCAGCAGGCTGGTCTCGAGGCTTCTCGGTCTCAGCTTACTCCCACCTCAAGGGTTCGCCATCTGCCCCCACCCACCCCGCGGAGTGCCTTCTTAGGGCTCTGCATGCTTGCCCTCTTATCTTTCATTTTTGGCTGTGCTGGGTCTTTGCTGCTGTGCACGGATTTTCTCTAGTTGCAGCAATTGGGGGGTTCCTCTCTGTTCTGGTGGGCTTCCCTGGTGGCTCACATGATTCAACTGCCTGACATGGAGGAGACCTGAGTTAGATCCTTGTGTCGGGAAGATCCCCTGGAGGAGGGCATGGCAACCCACTCCAGTGTTCTTGCCTGGAGAATCCCATGGCCGGGGGAGCCTGGTGGGCTACAGTCCGTGGGGTCACAAAGAGTCGGACACGGCTGAGTGACTGAGCAGCAGCAGTCACTTCCCTGGGGACACGTTCTGTAATAAACATCTAAAGTGAACCCTGCCCCATATATATCAATTTGGAATGACTTTGCATTTCCAGAAGAATTGAAAGATAACTTTTGTTAATTTACTCTGGACCATCACCTTCGACGTCATCCCCACAACAGCAGAGACCCTGCTCCCTCTGTTTGCTGTGGGAGCACCAGTGTCTAGAACACGGAGGGTGGCACACACCAGACACAAATACACATGGAAGACCCCACATGTATGCCGCGTGCATAAAGACTCCAAGCCGAAAGAAACACATCATTTGACGCCTCATTCTGTTTTATGCTTCATATGGCCAGTGTGCATACTTAGTTTAAGACTGAAATAAAAAAACAGTTATGATCCAGAGACTCTTTTGGTACTCTACAGTTTGCTAATTAGTTCAGTTCAGCTGCTCAGCCGTGTCCGATTTTTTGCGACCCCATGGGCTGACACGTCAGGCTTCCCTGTCAATTACCAATTCTCAGAGTTTACCCAAATTGCTAATTAAGAGGCTCCAAGTCACTTTCCACTTTGGAATTCTATGATTCTTTCTTTTCCTTTTTGGGTTGCACTGCACAGCGTGTAGGGTCTTGGTTTCCCAACCGGGGATCAGACCCACGTGCCCAGCATCAGGAGTGCTGAGTCGAACCAACCGGGGGAAGTCCTACGATTTCTTTTCTTATATAAAAAATCAGATAATTATTTTATTACATTACTGTCTTGAGGTTAAATCTAAGGACAGCATAAAAGCCAGGCTCAATAACACTTGACACAGTTCAGCTGAGCTGTTGGTGGCTGTTCAGTCACTCAGTCGTGTCTGACTCTGTGGCCCCATGGACTACAGCACGCCAGGATTAAAGAGGCAGTTTAATCCTTACATCGGTACCTGCGGCAGAGTAACTGAGAGCAAAGGAGTCAAGGAGAGGCACAGACTCTCTTTCCCTGGAATCACAACTATAATCAGAGCCACAGCCTGAGAAAACATAATTGTTGGTTAACGTTAGCAAATGACAGTATACTAGCTACAGGATCTTCAATGCAGAGTAGAGTGTAATTATCTTTCTTATGTAAACTGCAAAGCTAGCTGTCAGGTAAATACGGTGGGAGTGATGGAGCGGGGTACAATGGTTTGTCTGTCCATCGCCGTCCCTTCTCTTCCTGATAAGAGGAGCCCCTCTTGGGTGGGAGACCACTTCTCGGGGCTCCAGAGCACGAGCCCTTCCTGCCTGCTACTGGGCCAGCCGCAGACCAGGGAAGAACCAACCAGAACGCCTGCACAAGACTTGATGAACTGCGTCTGAACACCTGGTTCCCACTCTGCTCAAAACCAGACATGGACGCCTGGGCATCTCATGTATGTGAGCCAGAAGATCTTGTGCTGCTGTGTTTCTGTTCTCCTGAAGTGGGTTTCTGCTACTTGCAAGAGAAAAAAACCCAGATTTCTTGACACGCCATCCTCTGTACATTAAAACCCACGGATTCAGTTTTGTTTCTGCTGCTGTAGCAACTGCTAATGATAATGATCAAGGTCACATCAAAATAGGAGGGAAAGTAAAGGTGAAAGCGAAGTCAAAGTCGATCAGCCATGTCTCACTCTTTGTGACCTCATGGACTATACAGTCTATGAAACTCTCCAGGCCAGGATACTGGAGTGGGTAGCCTTTGCCTTCTGCAGGGGACCTTCCCAACCCAGGGATCGAACCCAGGTCTCCCGCATTGCAGGCGGATTCTTTACCAGCTGAGCCACCAGGGAAGCCCAAGAATAGTGGAGTGGGTAGCCTGTCCCTTCTCCAGGGGATCTACCCAGCCCAAGAATGGAACCAGGGCCTCCTGCATTGCAGGCGGATGCTTTACCAACTGAGCCACCAGGGGAGCCCAAGAATAGTGGAGTGGGTAGCCTGTCCCTCCTCCAGGGGATCTACCCAGCCCAAGAATGGAACCACGGCCTCCTGCACTGCAGGCGGATTCTTTACCAACCGAGCCACCAGGGGAGCCCACATAGGAAAGAACTAGCAGTTCTGAACGTTTACCTTGCGATGGGCACCGCACTATGTAGTTCAGACTGAGAACTCAGATGTTAGTTTTTGCTCCCATTTTAATAAAACTGAGACCAAACTGATTTTCTTGTCTGAAGTGAAGGGAAAGTTGCTCAGTCGTGTCCCACTCTTTGCGACCCCAGGGACTACACAGTCCATGGCATTCTCCCAGCCAGAATCCTGGAGTGGGTTGCCTTTCCCTTCTCCAGGGGATCTTCCCAACCCAGGGACTGAACCCGGGTCTCCTGCATGGCAGGCGGATTCTTTAGCAGCTGAGCCACGGGGGAAGCCCAAGAATACTGGAGTGGATAGCCTATCCCTTCTCTAGCAGATCCTCCCGACCCAGGAATTGTACCTGGGTCTCCCTGCATTGCAGGTGGATGCTTTACCTACTGAGTATCAGGGGAGCCCCATTTTCTTGTCTAGTGCTGAGCAATGTGGGGACTGGGCATACTGTCTGTGTGTTAAATAATACTGAGAATTTTCAAAAATAATTATTAATACTAGCTCCAAGATACGCCTAATCCTTAAACAAAGACTAAGCCAACTAAAATGGCTCGCTTACCAAAACAAGTGGCGTGTTCATGAAGATTCACCTGCAGGGCCCGCCTAGTGCTGTGCCCACCAGTACAGAGGTATCTGATCACTGACTCCGCCCAGTCCCCACCTTGAAACATCTGCCACAGACAACTTGACCTATGCCCTACCGCCCCCTACCATTCTCCCCGAGTGTCCCCGGCTGAGACACCTCTCTGACTTGGCCAAGCTTCTCCCTTGCTGCAGCGGATCCAATAACCTGAGATGTGCCTGACTGACAGATTCATCTGGTGGTCTTTAGGGCACCAGTAACTGGCAGTCTACACCGTGGCATTTAATTCAGACCCTTCGGGAGTTTCTGGCTGGTCAGTGGTCCTCCGAATAAACAGATGAGTCTCCTTTGAGAGCCTCCCGATCATTTGCCTAGGAGGTTATAACGAATAATAAGGCTGGGACCTGCCTACTGTGTGTGACCTCCGTGATAAAATCTTAATGACCTGGGCAATGACCAAATACAAGGATCTCCGGAAGGCAGGCCAGAAATGAAATACATCAACTGCTTGACAACAGTGAGCTGGTTCACTAAGTTTTCTTTCCATGGCTCCAGACACACACACACACACAAAAACATGCATTCTTCCTATTCCTTATCTCACAAAGATTTCTACCACTGAGTCCATGCAAATTATCTTGGGAAGTTATTCCTCAAGACCCTCACCTAGGCTCATGGAGGGCTGAACACGGTAGCATGGGTCCCTGGGACCCTTCCAGTGGAATTCTACTGTCTATTTTACTACGACTTATGTTTACGACACTACAACTTATACTGTAAGAAGCAAAGCCAGGTCACTTTTAATGCAGAGAGAGCCGCTAGCTGGCAGCAGGCATTACTTTCTGAGCCATACACACCTACCGTGCACGTCTTCCTCAGCATCAGACTCTTCTAGAGAGATCTGAGGCTGGGCCTTCACTTCCAAGTTCCTGCTCAGCCAGCTGGTTTGTTCTAAGGAAGACCCAGCAATATTCCCAACAGCTTCCAGAATTTTTTGAGTGACTTCCTGAGAGGAACCAAGAGAAAAGAGGAAAGGAAGTTCAGAGAGTCTTAAGTGCCTAAGGCAGCACCATCCGACAGAAATACAATGCCAGTCACAGCTACGAAGCACACGGGTAACAAGGTCTGCGAGGAGCTATGTTATAAAAAGAAAATAGTTCACAGTGTATGACTCAATACATCCAAAGTAGTATCAACATATAATCGATATGAAATTATTAGTGAGATTCGGCATTCTTCTTTGGGCTAAGTCTTTTAAACCTGATGTATGTTTTATGCTCATGGCACGTTCAGTTCAGGCAAGCCACATTACAAGGGATCCGCAGCCTTACGTTGAGCTGTGGCTGCCCTACGGTCAATGGGTAAAATGGATACCCAGGAAGCCACAGCAGCACAAGGCATCTGGCACATTCCATCTCTGGTTTCTTTAGGACCACGGGTTCTTACTAGAAACGCGCCTTTGATGAACGCGACAAGAAACAAAACTGAGTAAGTTCAAACTGACTTGGGGGTGAAGGGGACAGGAGTGCTCTCCGTACAGAATCTCGTCAAGGAGCCAGGACACAAGTGGAGACACGGAGCGGGTATCACGGGGTACCATCAGCTAAAAGTGGCTACACATCCCTGACACGTGAGCAGTCCTGGCTTCTGCTGTGGGTGCAGCAGGCGTGTTCGGGCACGAAGCCAGAGTACGGGACGGGGAGGACGGTCCACGGCGTGCCCGGGCAGATGTGTGGGGGTGGACAGTGGGAGATGGCGGAAGGATGGATGGATCTGGGCATGATCGCGCTAAGCGAAGCCAGGCAGAGAAAGACACGCATCAGATGCCAACACCGACATGAGGGATCTATGACACGACACGATGGAAGCTACCTAGGAGACAGAAAGCAGACTCCAGACACGGAGGACAGACTTGTGGCTGCTCAGGGGGCAGGGGGTGCAGGAAGGACGGAGCAGGAGGCTGGGGTCAGCAGCTGCAAGCTATGACATATAGGATGGACAGACAGCGAGGTCCTACTGCAGAGCAGGGGGAACTGTACTCAATGTCCTGCGACAAACCACAGTGGAAAGCAAGGGGAGGAAGAATGCATACACATGCATAGCTGAGTCACTCTGCTGTTCAGCAGACATCAGCACAGCCAGCACTGCTTATGCCTCAACAAAATAAATATGAAAAAGACATCAAGACAAGGGGTCGAGGACTTAAGAGAAGCTGCCATCTTGAGGGCAGTGAGCAAATGGGGAAGTCAGGGTGCCTGGAAGCAGTAGGAAGGGGTCCGTGTCGGGAGACTGGGACCCTCTGGGGTGGATGCAGGGGCCCACTGAGCTCCTCCACGGTCAAAGCTTGGCCTGGCAGACTGGAGGGGGTGGGCCGCGGCAGGCCACCGGCCGCACGGGGGGGAGGGCTTCCAGCCTGGCGTAGCAAGAGCTGACTGCGGGCTGAACTGCAGCACGGGCGCTGGGATGGCACCTTCCCCTCCTCCAGGCGAGCCAAAGGAGTCAGAAGTCAGCTGACAGAAGTCAGCCCAAGTCAGCTCTGGGCTTTCCGCAGAGCTCCAGGGCTCCGGGGTCTCACAAATGCCAGAGGTCACAAGAGTGAGTGGCAGTGTCGCCGAGGACGGGAGATACACAGCGCGGTTTAATGACCCTGACTCAAGGGAAAGAAGTGCAAGGAAGAGGGAACATATGTAAACGTGCGGCCAATTCACCATGCTCTACAGCAGAAACTGACTCCATGTGGTGAGGCAACCACCCGCCAACAACAAAAATGAAGGAATAAAGGACACTGGAAAAGAAGTTAAGACTGTGACTCGAAAAGCTCCTCACTTGATGACTATAAAGGTTATAACATACTGATTTTTCTCACTCCATCATTACTTCTGCTTATTGGCTGGGTTTCTACTCAAAGGAGATTTTCCTTCTCCAGTGGCTGAGCTTTACTTTTGCTTTTCAGTGGTTTTGAAGTTTCCCATGAGTCTGAGTTGCTTTACAAAGAGGAGGCGAGAAGGTTCTAAGAAAGGGAATCTGTGTCTAAAGACAGATTTACTGCTCCAGCCACGCTGAAGAGTGGGCCTGCACACATTGGGGTCCAGGGAGAAGCGAGTGGGCGCCTTGCAAATTGCAAGGTGGATGGCTCAAGGCTGACAGGAGAACAGTCATCCGGAGACTATCGAGTCCTCTGAAGACAGTGATGCAGGGAGTCGGACGTGGGAACACGTGCAAACCTAAGATCTGGTTGTGCCCCATGTTTAATGTTTATCATCTCCAGCGAGACTGTCTGAAGGCGAGGGCAGGGGGCCATGCTCTCCTGGGAGAGGAACCATCTACCGGACACGCACATACAGACCTGCAGGTCTTTTTGGTCCTTCTTGCTCTCCAGGTTTGGAGTTCTTGTCACAAAGTCGTTCAGCATGCTGTGGAGAGACAATCAGCTTCAGAATGAGAATGCTAGCAGAAATGAAAACATACATGTTCCTGGAGGAAAAAAAAAGGCAGCAACGCTGAGTGGCTGAACACAGTACCTGAGAAGCAGGAAGTAACCAGGGGGAGCCAGGTTCAACTGCACGGACTCCTTCAACACACCCAACAGCGAAGGGAAGTTCTCTTGCAAGGCTGTTGCTGGGAGCCTATTTAATAAGAGCAGACAGACAGACAACACAAAAAACCATAGTGGGGAAGAAAGCATCCAGCCACGAACAGGTCCAAACAAAATGTTTTCTTATAAGCACATTTTAGGTGCAGGCGGTTAGAAAGCACAGGACGATGCCTTATCTGCCTGACCTGTTCTGTTCTTTTTAAATTAAAATATACATGTGCTAAATTGCGGTATTCTGGCAAGAACTTGGGGGTTTGGATACCAGCTACCCGTCTAAACCGGTCAGATGCTCCTGGTTTGCTTATCTATAAAGTGAAAGCCTTAAACTGGAGGATGGACCTCTGGGCCTGTGTGGGTCTAGCATTTGGCCTCCCTAACGTCACTGGAAATGCAGAGTGAGCCATCGGGAGGTCGCAGAGGCTGAGGTCAGGGGTCATCCAGCAGGAGGCTGATCTTTAGTAGCTCTCAGGTCAGGCCTCATGGGAAATTAGGACTTGGGGCTGTTGCCGTGGGGTGATGCTGCACCGCACAAGGAGGCAGGTGGGCCGCAGCCAGAGGCACCCAGGGTCGAGTGCTGGTCCCCGATTCGCAGCGGAGCCTCCTCCGTGAAAGGAGGCTGCCGGCCCCGTGGCTGCTGGACAGTGTCACTCAGGCCACTGTGGCAGGCGCTTGCTGGGGTTACGACACACATGTGTGAGCACTAGGAAGGACATGGGGCAAAGCGGAAGCAGGGACAGACTTTATTTTCTTGGGCTCCAAAGTCACTTAGGATGGTAACTGCAGCCACAAAATTAAAAGATGCCTGCTTCTTGCAAGAAAAGCTATGACCAACCTAGACAACGTATTAAAAAGGAGACACATTACTTTAGCAATAAAGGACCACGGAGTCAAAGCTACGGTTTTTCCAGTAGTCATGTATGGATATGAGAGTTTGACCATAAAAAAAGCTGAGTGCCGAAGGACTGATGCTTTTGAGCTGCGGTGTTGGAGAAGACTCTTGAGAGTCCCTTGGACATCATACCAGTCAATCCTAAAGGAAATCAGTCCTAAATATTCATTGGAAGGATTGATGCTAAAGTTGAAGCTCCAATACCTTGGTCACCTGATGCGAAGAACTAACTCATTGGAAAAGACCCTGATGCTGGGAAAAACTGAAGGCAGGAGGAGAAGGGGATGACAGAGGATAAAATGGTTGGATGGCATCACTGACGCAATGGACATGAGTTTGAGTAAACTCTGGGGATAGTGAAGGACAGGGAAGCCTGGTGTGCTGCAGTCCACGGGGTTTCAAAGAGCTGGACACAACTGAGCGACTCAACAACAACAAAGGACCAGCTCCTTTTCCCTCCTGGAGGAAAGGAGTGGACAGATGCTTGTGGTGGAGGGTGAACGGCGGCCTGACCTCAATCCCAGGCCTGGGGACTCCTGGGACTAGGCCCCTCCGTCTACCTTCCTGTAACCCTAGGGTGTCGTGGGCTGGAATAACCATGGAATGCAAGCTCCTGCGAGTCAGCCAGGGAGCTTGCAGCCGGTGGTCAAATTTCCTATCGGTGAATCCCGAGACATGTGAGGCTATTGAGGCATCCGTGTGATGGGGCTACAGTCCCTGGACCCTCGTTACTGCAGCTCTAACCTCCCTGCACGATGGAGGTGTCTGGGAGCTGTATCCGGGACCTGCCGTAAGAGCCACGGGAGCCCCAAGTAAAGTGTCCTCTCTCCCTGCAGAGAGCTACCTGGGGAACCACTGCAGCTGAGGCCCCTGCAGATGGGTGTGCAGCTCAGTGAACCCACACAGAAACCTCAGTTCAGTGTAGCCGCTCAGTTGTGTCCGACTCTTTGTGACCCCACGGACTGCAGCACGCCAGGTTTCCCTGTGCATCACCAACTCCCGGAGCTTGCTCAAGCTCTAGTCCATTGACATGAAGCCTCCCAGCAGAAAACACGGCAAAGCATGAGGACAGCATCAAAAATAGTCACTTCTGTTTCTAAAAGAGGTTCTTAAAATTCCCCTCCTTTTTTCTGGTTATCAAGGTAATGAAAACTGTTTCTTCTGAAGTTTACCAGGTCTCATACATAAAGTGCTCAAGCTACAGCCCACAGACTTGAAGATGTCAGATTAACTCTCTGCAGAAGGAGAAAGCAAGGCTGTTGGGGTGTTCCAATGTCTTGAGAGGGAATGAGGACACCTCTCAGATCCCTGGGTCGGCAAGATCCCCTGGAGGAGGAAAATGGCAACCCACTCCAGTATTCTTGCCTGGAGAAGCCCATGGACAGAGGAGCCTGGCGGGCTACAGTCCACGGGGTCACACAGAGTCAGATACGACTGGGTTAGTAACACACAGATACTTTCTGAACTAAAGCTCTCCAGTAACCAAGAAACACACGGGTGGAGGCAGGGAGGGATAAATGTGGGGTTGGGATTCACACAGACACACTACTGTATGCAAAATATATAAATAATAAGGACCTACTGTAAAGCACAGGGAACTATATGCAACACCTTATAAAAACTTGTAATGAGAAAGCATTTGAAAAAGAATTACACACACACACACACACACACACACCCATATCAAACTGAGTCACAGTGCTGTGCACCTGAAACTAACATGACATTGTAAATCAATGGCACTTCAGTTAAAAGAAAAAAAAGGAGGACAATCGAGAGTAGTTACTTATAATCACTGCAACAGCATCTGTAATTGAGAAATGCCTTTGAGGGGCTGCATTACCTCTGGATGAACGCATAGCAAAACTGCAACACAGGGACATCCACCAGGGGCGATTTCTGAAAATTAAAGCACAGCTAATTACTCCAAATTGGGAGGAAATAAGGCTAAAGCAAGAATTCAAATACAGAAATGAAACAGGTTCTATCTGCTAACAAAGCAAAGGTTTCCAGCTCCAGCAGTCTTCTGAATATAATAATACAAAGTATCTCAGTGAAATAAAAACAAATGTATCTTGTGAGGGCCACATCCTTAGGTCCCTGCATCAGACTCCCAGTCCTTTCCTACCTTTACCTACTTTCCACCCCAGACTTATAGCAAGTATTTAAGGAAGAGTTGGCATAACGACTGAACCTCCTCAGACACAAAGCTGGTGGCCTCAGGAGCCCATTTCAAGCTACAGACAATGCCAAATTTGAATTCTTAGCTCCAGGAATTCTCCCCAAACAGCTCAGACAACTTCCCTAAGTCCCAAATGGCTGGAATTCCTTGGAAATAGGTTTTCAAAACACATATTCCACTCCCTTCTATTTGTTGAAACTATAGAAGTTGAGCCAATTAACTAAACTAACCACAAAAGTAACTCTGTTATTCGAAAAGCCAAAAACCAGTCAGCCAGATGACGTCGAGGGTTTTTTGGTTTTTGGTTTTTTAAGCCCAGGATTTGCAGATGCTTGTAGATCAAGTACTGAAGGAACAAAGAGGGAAAGCGCCTGCACAGTGCATGAAGCTCCGTCGCAGCGCCAGCTTCCCCGTGGCTGTAGCCGGGCTATCACTCAGAGGGAGTGACCAGCCTCGGGGAAGGCCAGTCTCCAGCCACCTCGACCTGCTCGGATTTGTAAATGCCAATCCAAGGTCCGTGACATGAACACTCACGTTCAAGAGTAAAAGGGACTTCCTGCCAGCCACACAGCAGTTAGGAATCCTCCTTCTAATGCAGGGGACAGGGGTTCCATCCCTGATCAGGGAACCAAGATCCCACATGCTGCAGAGTGACTACATCTGAGTACTGCACCTAACGCGCCCGTGCGCTGCTACGAAAGATCCCGCCTGCTGCAACTAAGACTTGATACCCAGTCAATAAATAAATATGTTTTTTTAAAAAAGAGTAAAAGGCAACCAGTTGTGCGTGCTAAATCACTTTAGTTGTGTCTGACTTTGCAAACCCGTGGACTATAACCCGCCTGGCTCCTCTGTCCACGGGGATTCTCCAGGCAAGAATACTGGAGTGGGCTGCTGTGCCCTCCTCCGGGGGAATCTTTCCGACCCAGGGACGGAACCTGGGTCTCCTGTCTCCTGCATCGGCAGGCAGGCTCTTTACCACTAGCGCCACCTGGGAAGCCCCAAGGCAACAAGGGTCCTAGGTCATGGAGAGACCTGGGGGCAGATGTTACGAAGCCACCTGTGACCATTTTTACATCTGATTCCTTAAGCTGGCTCCATGACCTGGCCTCACGGGGTTAAGTTGTGGGCCGCCTCATGTCCTTCCCCAACTAGAATGCAGGCAGACCGTGGTGGGGGGCAGTGTCACTCTTCAGGATTCCCCACTGTGGACGCTCGTACTTGATTTTCAGTCAACACGTGGAACGAAGGAAGACGACCAGGGCTGTGAGTGCACCTGACTGGTTAGAAGCCCCTGGGGGCCCTCCTCCCAGCGCGGACATTTCTGCAGAGGGAGACCCTGAGCCACGGGCCCTTTCAGAGGAGGAGCCCCGAGTGGAGGGGTCTCCTGCAAGGCAGGAGGAGCTGTTGAAAACTGCTAAAGGTTTTCTTGGTCAGTTTTCTCACTCTGCGTGGAAAATGGATGCACACATCTCTGATTTCAAGGTTTAGCTTTTGTTCACCACCCTTTGTGCTACGACCTAAATATCTAAGAGCAAGATTTATTCGTTATAAAATGTTCTATTGTGGTAAAGTATATTTGACAAAATTTACCACTTAAAACATTTTTAAGGGTACAGGACAAGGGCATTCAGGATATTCACAACTACTGTTGGGCAACTACGATCACCATTCATTAGCACTATTTCATCTTCACAGAGTGAAACTCAGTCCCCGTTAAACACTTACACCCATTTCCTCCTCCCCCAGCTTCTAGGAACCATCGCTCTCTTTTCTGTCTCTGTGGACTGGACCACTCCTGGGTACCCCAGATAAGTGGAATCATGGAATATTGTCCTTTTGGACTGGCTTACTCCCCTTAGCACAATGCTGTTAAGGTTCATCCATGGTACAGCGTGTGTCAGAATTTCCTTCCTTTTCAAGGCTGTGTCATAATCCACTGCATGTACATATATGTCACTGTGTTTATCCATTCATCCTCTGATGGGTTATTTCTACTTTTTGGCTCTGGTATACAAATATCAGTTTGAACTAAAACTATTTTTTAGTGATCACTTGGTCCACTCCATTAATTTTCACTTAGGGAATTATTCTTAAAGAATGTTTCTGATGATACCATCTTAAATTACCTGAGAGAGGACAATTATTTCAAGGTCAGAACAAATCCCTGATTTCTATGAAATTAATTCAGGACAAAATAGCTGCAACACGTTCAATGAAGAGGTATGCTTTGGTGAAATCAAAGACCTCTCATGCGTAAAACCAGAGTCTGTTCTGCTGCAAAACCACTGTGTGTAAATGATAAGGAGTCCAAGCAGTAGAAAAGTTCCCTCAACTACTATGCAGAAATTGGGCAGAAAAATGATAGGAGCTTCATGGTTCAATCATGCCACCCTTCAAAGACCACCAAGTTCCCTGCAGCCAGATGAAAGCTCTGCTTTCTCAGAATCTCCAGTATGAGTTAAGTCCTCATAGACTTGTACTTTGTACTTTGGTAAAAATTATGCAAACTTTTAACTTGCCCATGGACAAAGATGTTCTCCTTGACCTAGTCTGGTCAGGCCCCTCTGCTTTTTCTATTTTTTAAATATTTACTTATTTATTGGGCTGCTCTAGGTCTTAGTTCTGGCATGCGGAAGCTTGAGGTGCATCCTACGGGATCTAGTTCCTGTTGCTGCTGCTGTTTAGCGGATAAGTCATGTCTGACTCGTGGCAACCCCAAGGACTGCAGCACTCCAACCTTCCCTGGCCTTCACTATCTCCTGGAGCTTGCTCAAACTCATGCTGAATTCAGTTCCCTGACTAGGGATTAAACTCAGGCGCCCTGCATTGGGCAGCACAGAGACTTAGAGCTACTGGACCACTGGAGAAGTCTCTGGACTTGTTTTTCAGCCGCACAGCATGGCTTGTGAGATCTTAGTTCCCCGACCAGGCACTGGAACCAGGACCCTCAGCGGTGAAAGTGGAGAGTCCTAACCTCTGGACTGCCAGGGATGTCCTTAGTGAGGCTCCTCTGAGCCCTCGTCTTGATCAAGCCTCAACCTTGGTCTACAAGGTTGTACCTTCAGCACAAACAATCCTGCCCAGTTCCCATACTAAGAGACTTGAGCAAACACGACTATGGTTCCCAGCAGCTTGAGGCTGTGTGCTAGCGAGATGACCTCGACCCCCTTAAAATGAGAAAGCTCATGGCCTTGGAAGGAATCTGCTGTGTGTTCAGCCAAGTCCTGATGGGTTCCTGACCTCGCCTTCTTCAAGCATTTATTAGGAAAAGCTTATGGTTACAAATCCTTCCTCTGTCCCTCTGGGATGTGAATGCATCTCCGCCAGCCCGGAAATGTCTTTCCCAAGGACCTGGCAGCCATTCCTTTAAAATATCATCAAGAAAGACAGGACGCCTGTCTCCCAGTCTCCCGGGGAGAACAGGAACCAACCTTTCACAACAGGGTCAGTAACTATGGTCTCATTACATCCACCAAGCCCCTTCCCGCTTGTTTATAACTTTCCACTCCCCTGACTCTGCTGAAGCCCTGCTCCTTCACCCTTCCTATTCAACCTCCCCATAAAATGCCCGCTCACCTCTGCACAAACTGGAACTGAGCGCGCCTCCTCCCCCTACTGCTGTAGCTACTGAATGAAGTCGGTCTTTTCCACCTTTAACTAGTATCCGGCTTTGCTTATCTTTGATGCTTTTTAGGCTGCAAGTTCCTGGAAGCCAAGTGCCATTTCCTCTTTCTAGACGTATTCAATTTGGCACACAGCAGGCCCTTGATAAGAACCACTACCAGGGATTTCACTGGTGGTCCAGTAGTTGAGAATGCAACAGACCTGGGTTCGATCCCTGGTCTGGGGAACTAAGATCTCACCTGCCTCGGAGCAATTAAGCCTGTGCACCGCAACTGCTGAGCCCCAAGGGCCACAGCTAGAGGGCCTGTGTGCCCGCAGCAAAAGATCCTGCAAGACGCAGCTAAGACCCAGAGCAGTCAAATAAACAAACTACGCTGCAGAAAACAGGACCACTACCGGGCAGAGTGCTCTGCAGCGGCCTGTAAGGATGGAAGTCGGTTCCCTGTCTCAGGTGCTTCGCACCTCAAGACGGGAGTCCGCGGGGCACGCCTCGTGCACCTCCACAAAGCCTGGCAAGAACACCTCCTTTTTACGGCCCCGTGAATTCCCAGGTGCCCCTGCAACCTGTTTCCCTCCCAGATGCCATTTATGACATGTGGACTGGAAGAGTCCTGCGTTCATCCGAGGGTCCCCCGGGCTCCTGACCTCGTCCCCGCGGACCTGCGGCGGGTGCTTCACCACCTCCTTTACCAGGTGCAGCACTGAGTTCGTCTGCAGAGTGCCCAGCGCGCAGATCAGATCCACCAGGGTCAGCTGGGACGTGCTGGCTGCCGGAACGATCTGCCGAGAAGAGGACCATTCCTTGAGAGAGACGACAAAAATGAGGAGGGCTCCCAGAAAGCACTCTGTGATACTTGCTCCCGGAGGAAGAGATGTGTTTTCATCTTTCAAACAAATATTTAAACAAATAGTAGGTAAAGGACTGTATTGGTAGGAAGAAGAGTAAGGTTAAAAAAAAAGCTTTTAATCAGTATCTGATACAGAGGAGGAATAAAAGGCATAGCCATGACAGGCAATGGCTCTGGTGTGTTCAAGCTGAGAAAGCGTGTTGGAAGCATAGTATTAACTTGAAGGAAACAGGCTGATTATCGAGAGGCAGCCCCCAAAGCAGGAGGACAGCAATCCAAACAGGAAAACCAGGTTCATGGGAGCTGGCCAAGGCAGGAAAGTCCCAGCATGGGAGGTGTGTTTTGATGATCGCAGTGGGGGTGGGGCCTGCCCTTGGAAGTATGAGGGTCCTTGCCGGGGAAGACCCCACAGGTGCTAAGCTGGGTGGCCTGGACCACCAGCCTCTCACGCTTCCTCGGGTAATGGGGTCATGCTGGGCTCTGAGCTAGTGCCCAGGAGTGGGGCAGACGCTCTGATGGAGGTATCGGGTAGGAACCTACATGGATGACGGGGGGAACTGAGGGTGAAGCTCATGCTGGGTTTGCAGAAACAGGAGACCCAAGCTCCTGGAAGGTCCGTGTGATGGACCAGTCGGTGGAGAACACTTATGCAAAATGCAAACCGACGTCTGGGCAGAGGAATGTGATGATTTCTCTACCATCACAAACCAGTGTTATTCTCATAAATTAAAAAAAGACAAATGTCAACTGTGACTGTGTCAGTGGAGGTTCAGCAACTGTGACAAGCATACCTCCTTGGGGGGAGTGGCGGGGAATGTTGACCGGGGTGGGGAAATACATGTGTGGGGACAGCGGACTAGGGAAAATCTCTATACCCTCCTCTTATTCTGCTGCAAACCCAAGACTGCCCTAGAAAGAGAAAGTCTTTAAAAAGATTGGTTTGAAAGAAAAAAAGCAAGCTTTTAGCAGGCACTATAACCAGGAGGGGCCCCCAGACGTCCTCACGGGTAGGATGAGGAACCACTTCTTAAGCTGGGTGGCAAGTCCCACAGTGGTGGTTTTCTTTGAAATGTACATGTCATATACATTCTTGGAAGCACACTGCTAGACAGTAGACTAAAATGTTAAATGAAAAGTACCATATACTCTTCGTATGGTAGAAAGAGAAGACAACAGAGGTTGGGTGGGCTCCACCCCCCCCCCACCCTGCTGTAACAGGCACAGCTGGACGATGACGTCACGAGTTTAACCATCCCCTCGGTCTCCCCTGGAGGCCTCTGGGGTCACCTCTGATGGCACGGGGCTTAGGTTTCTGGCTTTACCTTCGTCTTACTGTGGCGTTTCCCCTTCTTCCTGCCCCACACGGCTGCGACGGCTGCTGTCAGCTGAACTCCAAGAGGCGCTGTCAAGGGGTTCAAGAAGTCTAAAATTTTTTGTCGTATGGTCTTAAAAAAAAAAACAAAAACAGAAAAACGATGAGTGAGAACAGAGTCAGGGCTCCAGGGGACTGTGCACTTCACCACTATCTCCTGTGACCTCGGGAGCCTTCGTCTTAGCGTCGCGGACACTCTGCTGGGATCTGGGGGCGGCGGGGGCGGGGTGGGGGGAAGGTGGTGGTGCCGAGCACCTCCTGGAGTTGGACAGGACGCAGGTGGGCAGCCCAGGTGGACAAACAGCAGAGCAGAGACTCCTGGGAAGTGATGGATACCACCTGAGATGTGGACTGGAAGAGCAAGGCAGGGCTCAGAGCAAGTCACCTGAGGCTTTGCAGACCCGGCGAGAAAGCAGGGACCCAGCAGGGAAGCCCCCAGCTGCATCGGCCTCAACCAGTTCAGGGAGGGCTTGTAAGCACCAGGAAGGATGTGCTTCAGTTTCCAGAAATATGTGCCATTTACCTCATTTTATTACGCAGCCAACTAAAAACGGACCCATGACACGGTCCTGGGATGTCACTCACCACCCTTCCCCTTGCTGTGCCTGGATTCTGAATTTCCGAAACCTCTGTGTTCCTTCCTTTGTGGATGCTGCGGGTCTCCCAGCCTCTAACATCCCCCCGGAAAGGCACACTTTCTCATCCTGGGTCTTGGCTCAGCCCCTCTGCCTCAGGAATGCCTCCTTGACTCTCAGAGCAAGGGTGGCAGGCTGGAAGAGTGTCCTGCATTTCTTGGCAGCACCTCTCATCATTATTCCAAAGTGGTTGGTTAATGTATGTGCCTGCCAGGAGAACAAGGACTTCCCTCCTCTATCTTGTCCACTTGTGGACAGGCAAGGCCAGGTACACAGCAGCAGGCACACACGTGCCTATGGGATGAACGGATTTATCTTGGGCTTCCCCTGCTCCTTGGAAGAAAAGCTAGAACCAACCTAGACAGCATATTAAAAAGCAGAGACATTACTTTGCCAACAAAGGATCGTCTAGTCAAAGCTATGGTTTTCTAGCAGTCATGTATAGATGTGAGAGTTGGACCATAAAAAAAGCTGAGTGCCAAAGAATTGATGCTTTTGAACTGTGGTGTTGGAGAAGACTCCTGAGAGTCCCTTGGACTGCAAGGAGATCCAACCAGGCAATCCTAAAGGAAATCAGTCCTGAATATTCTTTGGAAGGATTGATGCTGAAGTTGAAACTTCAATACCCTGGCCACCTGATGCGAAGAGCTGACTCATTGGAAAAGACCCTGATGCTGGCAAAGATTGAAGGCAGGAGGAGAAGGGGACGACAGAGGATGAGATGGTTGGATGGCATCACCAACTTAACGAACATAAGTTTGAGCAAGCTTTGGGAGCTGGTGATGGACAGACAGGGAGGCCTGGCGTGCTGCAGTCCATGGGGTCGCAAAGAGTCAGACACGACCGAGCGACTGAACTGAACGTCCCTGTCCCCCCTGCCTTTGTCTAGTATCACTTTAGATACAACTGAGCTGGGGATGGGGACATCCTCTCCCTCCTACCACGGTTTCTGCTTGAGAGAGATCACACAGGCCCCAGCTTGGGTCCTTCAGGGAGGGCGTGGGTTAAGTGCTCACGGGACTCTTCGCGACCCCGTGGACTGTAGCCCGGCAGGCTCCTCTGTCTATGGAATTCTCCAGGCAAGAACACTGGAGTGGGTTGCCATTCCCTTTGTCAGAGGATCTTCCCAACCCAGGAACTGAACCCATGTCTCCTGCACTGCAGGTGTTTTTTTTTTTTTTTTTTTACCACTGAGCCACCTGGGAAGCCCCTGGAAAAGTCCCCAATAAATGTCAGCCATCACCACAATGAATTCTTCCATCAGCCCAGGGCGTAGGCTACTAGTAACAGACCCATTTCACAGAGGAGGAAACCGAGGCTCGGGCTGAGTGAACCTTCTGAACCTTTTAAGAGATTAATTTTGAGGCTGAATTTAAGCAGGTTCCTGCGGCAGCTTGAAATACAGCAGATTTCCCTTGGAGGGCATCCCTGGAACTGACAGAATATGTTTGGAGGCCACCTGTGCCGCTCAGAACCTAAAAGGAAGCTGATCTGGGAGCTGGACTGCCTGGTGACCACAGAAAAAATCACATGTTCTCTCTACACCCCTCATCTGTCCCCTGGCAATTATAATGGCACCTGCCTCACAGCTGAGGACTAAAAAACGCCAGTAACTATAGAGTGCTCAGATGATGCCCGGCACCCTGCTTTTAGCAGAGGAAACGACAGCACACAGAGGTTTAACGCACGTGGCTCAAGGTCCCCCAAAGCAGCTGAGCAGGGAGCCAAATCCGGTGACCTGGGTCCCTGGGCCCTGGCCTGTTCTGCTGAACCCAGGCTGCCGGAGGCTTCAGCCTTAAGCCCTGAGGTCACACACCAGGGGTGCTCAGCTGACGGGAGACAACGGGAAGCCACCAGACAGAGTTACGTGCCCATCAGACAGAGCCACGTGCCTGGGTGCCTCCCAGGGAGAGTGAAGGGTTTAACGCGGCAGGATCCTCTGTGGCCTTCCTGGGACAGACCCCCTCCTTGTCCTCTGCCGGCCTCCAACCTTTCGCCTCCCAGGCCCCCCGAGTCACCAGCGCCTGGCTCAAGAATTGACTACTCCAGGGCTTTCCTGGCGGCTCAGCGGTCAAGCGTCCAATGCAGAGGACACGGCTCCAAGCCCCGATCTGGGAAGATCCCACATGCCATCAAGCATCTCCCTCACTCCTTCTGCCACAACTGCTGAGCCTGCGCTCCAGATCCCGGGAGCTGTGCCGACTGAAGTCTGCAAGCCGGAGAGCCCGTTGCTCCGTGACACGAGAAGCCACCGCAACGGGGAGCCCACAGACCGCGAGGAAGTGTAGACTCGGCTCCCTGCAACTCGAGAACGCCCTTGCAGCAACGAACACCCAGCATGGCCAAAAAATAAAATAATTTTTCTAAATAGCCAAAGGGGAAAAAAGAAACTGAAAAGTACTCACAAAAGCCTTCTTCCCATCAACATAAGGCTTACTCTAATAAACTGGAGCTTTCTACTTCCACTTATTGTAACAGTGCTTCTAACGTGGGTTTCTCTGGGCACGCTATCTTTGACTAGGTATGTACACATCCCTGTACATTTTTATTTCTGGCGGGACAAGACAAAGGAAATCGTTAAGCCTGCAGAGGAAGCTCTCTCACTTTGGTGGTTTTAAAGTAAACGGAAGAGGATCCCTTCGTGGCTCCGAGGAGATCGACGGGTCTCTTCTGAGTCTCCTCCTTCCTGAGGACGTTCCAGAGAAGGGCCATAGTGTTAACAATTCGAGGGAGCTCTTCCAGAATAGCATTCTTAGCATTCTTCAGATTGGTAGGGTCGGTCACAGCAGTGGTCTGAAAAACAGAGATGAACACGTGAGGCCCAGCAGCGTTTCCCTTTCCATGAGGATGCTGGGGCTGGTGGGATGCAGTCTGGGCTAGAGCACTCCCCAGGGCAAGGCCCAAGTGTGGTCTAGAAATAAGACGCCTCCCTGAGCACTTAAACCCATGACTTCCCTTCAGAGAGGGATGTCTGTGAGTCTGAGGCTCATCACAAACTCGTTACAAACTTTGCCCATCTCTCAACCAAAGTACCAGCTCCATTCTAAAATTTAATCCCAGATAGGGTAGAGTGGGCTTCCCTGGTGGCTCAGGTGGTAAAGAATCCACCTGCAATGTGGGAGACCTGAGTTCAATCCCTGGGTTGGGAAGATGCACTGGAGAAGGGAATGGCTACCCACTCCAGTATTCTGGCCTGGAGAATCCCATGGACAGAGGAGCCTGGAGGGCTACAGTCCTTGGTGTCGAAATGAGTCGGATGTGACTGAGTTATTTGCAGTTTCACTTTCTAGGGTAGAGCAATCATAACATAAAAGGACTTCAAACTCTGTAAAGTCCAGTAAAAAAAAAAAAATACATGGAAAAAAGATCACATTCTATGCCACACTGGGCAAGGGCTGAAGCTGCCCACAGAGTGGCCAATGAGAACAAAACCACAGGGGCGTTACTTACGTACGTACATTTGCACATATACTTGCACACGCCTGCATTATTTGCATGTGTGTTACTTGACATTAACACTGGCATACATGTCTGTATTACATACGTACATTTATTATTTGAAACAGACATATTCCCAAAGAAGACAAAACATATGAAAACTGCCTTGAACTCAGGAAAAACAGCAATTTACCTTTTTGCTTTGGTTGGGTTGTTCCAAAAGACAGAAATGACTAATGGTTGTTAGGCCTTCCAACAGAGTGAGTGGATAATCCGGGGAGATGTTTTCCCTCTTGGAGGTTATGCTTTGGTAAAGAAATGAGAAATCGGTTTTGAGAATCTTCAAGAATGAGGCCAGAAAGGTTTTTAATCCTAAACATAGAAACCACAGAGATATTACCATCTTAAAACAAGCTGGGGCTCTCATAATGAAATACCGGTAAAAAAAATGACAGGCCTCTTTCAAGCTGTTTTACATTTATCTGGTCGCTTTGGAAAAATGTTTCCAGATGGTTTAGGATTTCTGTGCAGAGGATTCACACTTTTATTTGTTTTGCAAAAATAATGGAGACAGATTGACTTGTCCTACAACATGGATCTGGCCTGGGTAGTCATATGGAATTAAAAATAAAGGAATCCACATTCAGTTCCTTGTTACCCTCTTAACAATGCTAGCCAGGTTTCTGATAAGGTTGAAATGACCCTCCAACTGACTGGAGAGGGCCAATCAGCCAATCATGACAAAAGCTATCATTGAAGCATTAGTAATGCCTCTTCCCAGGTGGCGCTAGTGGTAAAGAACCTGCCTGCCAAGGTGGGAGACCTATGAGATATGGGTTTGATCCCTGGGTGGGGAAGACCTCCTGGAGGAGGAAATGGCAACCCAGTCCAGAATCTTTGCCTGGAGGATCTCATGGACGGAGGAGCCTGGTGGGCTACAGTCCGCCAGGTCTCAGAAGAGTTGGACACAACTGAAAGGACTTAGCACTCATGTACCAGTTGCCTCAAGGCTCACTGTACCTGATGGAGAGCTTCGCAGACTCGCTCTCATACTGCTTGACAAGCTCGTCCAAGTTCTTGCAGATCTGGACGAGGAAGGGTGTCACCGTCCAGCCCAGGGACCTTCCGAAGTACGGCAAGGAATGCGTGACCAGGCTGACCCAGGCCGGGTGCATGCCATAGCCGTAGGCCGGCTGCAGGCCCCTGACCACGGCGGCCACCAGCAGCCCCTGTGAGGTGAGCGGGTGGGGCCGCACATACTGCAGTGCACCGATGGCCTGCTGGAAGTTCAGGGCCCGCCGCCACTCCCGGGGCAGGTCTGGCGGCTGCTCCGCCTCCTCGGGCGCCTGGCCCAGGTGATGCTCCAGCACGATGAGCACCTGCAGCAGCTTCAGCAGCTCGATCTGCAGCGGGTGCTCGCTCCAGATCTGGTCCTGGCCCAGGTTGATGATGTGCTCCTCCAGCACGCCGTCCTCCCGCAGGGCTCCGCCTGGCGCGGCCGTGGCCAGCCCGTAGCGCTTCTGGCTCGTGTACATGGAGGCGGACAGCGAGAGCAGGACGAACTCCTGGACCCGGCATCTCTGCAGCAGTCCCTGGATGAACTCCACGTTCTTGCCCTCGGCCGCCTTGGCCACCGAGACCAGCTGCGTCATCACCCTGATCAGGACCTCCACGCTCTTGACCTGCACGTCGCGGTTGCCCAGGATGTCCCGGTGCGAGACCCTCAGGGAGCAAGGGTAGTAGCTGCGCAGGAAGCTGAGGCACAGGTAGGTGAGGAGCTCGATGAGCAGCGAGTGCGGGCACGCGCCGGGGGGCTGGCTCGCGAGCCTGCCGTAGAAGCTCTGGCCCCCCAGCGCCTCCTGGTGACGGGCCAGGAGGTTGGAGATGAGGTTGAGGTGCGCCGTGGCGCTGGTGTCCACGCTGGTCCTGGACACGGCCTCGACGAACTCGCGCGGGTTGGTTTTGAGCACGGCCTCCAGCACCGAGAAGGCGTAGAGCACCCGCCGCGAGTCGTAGGGCTGCAGGTAGAGCAGGATGTGCGCGAACAGGGCCTCGAGCCTCGCCTGCCTCTCGCGCTGCTGCTTCCGCAGCCGGGCGGCCGAAAGCGCCTGGAGCTCCGCGGCCGCCTCCTCGTCGCTGGACGGCAGCGACTCCGAGGCCTGGGTCCGGTCCGAGTCGGCGCGCGCCAGGCACCCGGGGCCGCCCGCTGGCGGGCCGGGGGCCCGGGCGGCCAAGGGCGCGCAGCACTGCTCGCCGCCGCTCAGCTCCTGCGGGTCGTGGGCCGGCGAGGAGACGGAGGACGTGTTCTCGCTGCTGTCCGTGGCGCCGGAGCTCGAGTCGGCCGACTCGGTGCGCTCGCTGCCGTCCTCCGCGGCCGCGGGCCCGGCCCCCAGGTCCTCGGGGTGCGGGGGGCAGGCATGCTCGCGGGGCTCGCCGCCCGCTGGGCGCGCCTTGGGCTCCGTCTCCACCTCGGCCCAGATGGCCTCGCGGTCCACCGTGGTGAGCTGGCTCAGGGGCGCACCGTCTTCACCGCCGCCCTCCGGCGGCTGGGGGACATCCCACGCCTCGGCGAACGAGGCTTGCTTCTTGCTGAGCCAGCCGTGCCAGGCTTCTGCAAGGGACGGAACGACAGACCACTTGAGAACAGAAGGGTTAGTTATGGCAGGCAGTTCCACGGTGATCTTGGTCTTCAAGGGAGGCAGCAAGATCAATATTAGTGAAACGCTCCATGGGGGTGTGAGAGGGGGGCAAGACAAATTCTTGGCAATATCGTGGATGGGTGGGAATGATCCCCTGGAGAAGGAAATGGCAACCCACTCCAGTGTTGCTGCCTGGAGAATTTCATGGACGGCTGAGTGGCTTTCACTTTCACATAGGGAATATAACCAATATGATATAATAACTATAAATTGAGTATGCTCAGAGGCTCAGTCCTGTCTGACTCTTTGTGACCCCACGAACTGTGGCCCACCAGGCTCCTCTGTCCCTGGAATTCTCCAGGCAAGAATACTGGAGTGGGCTGCCATTTCCTTCTCCAGGGGATCTTCCCCACCCAGGGATCCAACCTGGGTCTCCCACATTGCAGGTGGATTCTTAACCAGCTGAACCACCAGGGAAGCCCATAAATGGAGTGTAACCTTTAAAAACCATGAATCACTATGCTGTGCACATGAAACTTGTGTAGCACTGTAAATCAATGATACTTCGATAAAAAATAAAGCATAAAAAAACAACAAAATATACTTCCTGTGTGAAACGACAACACTAGAGTCTAGGTTACATTACAGATGGAAGTTAGACAAGCAAAGTGAATAGGTCTTTTAAAATGGTCAAGAAATTGGGTAATTTAGTTATATTATCATAGAAAATATACCAAGTTTAGGGGAAGGGTGATCTATAAAAATGCCTATCGTTTTCTCCCAGGACTTTCCTTTCAAAAAAAGGTACCCTACAGAAATGTCAACAGAAGGTTTTTCAAAACTGAAAGCGTGTCGCTGAAATGTGCTGCATAAAAACAAACAAAGCATCCACGAAGTAAGAGGACTGATACCTCACGGTGCAGGCATGCAGGGGGCGACTGCTGGGTGTTCTAGACACACCTCCATGCACTTGATATGGAGCAACGTGAAGAGAATGTTAAGTATTAAAAGAGAACAGCAAGCTGCAGAATCTTGCTGTTCAGAAAAAGTCTGCTTAGGGGAGAGTAACATACACAACTGTGGAAACGTCTGGGAGGCTATCTGCTGAGCCATTAGCTATAAAGTGCTCTACTGGCCGGCACGGCAAGGGGCTTTATTTGTGCTTTTATTTCCTGATTACTCCCATTTTAAAAATAAGCACTGTCAGTACCTCTGAGATTAGAACATACACAACTCTCTAAAGTGCTCAGGTCTCTTGAAAAAGCCAGATGTCTTCAGCACTGCCAAACATTTGTAATAGGCAGCTTTCAGCACATCTATACCATGAACATTAAGCCAGGTTAGGGAAGAAGGAACGATAATATGTTAGAAATATGAGCTTCCTGTTGTTCACAACGGTATTTAAAAATGAGATTTCTGTAGGACTACTGCAGTAGCGAGGGGGGGATCCCCTCCTGTTTCCAGGGAGAGAACAGGGCAGAGAAGACACATTTTTTCCTTAACAGGTAGCATTAGATAGGAATTAGAAGCAGCAGCAGGAAGTACCCTGAAACTTTTAACACCAGACGGGCTGTAGAGTTTCTTGTTAAAGCAAAGAAATGCTTCAAAATTGAGCTTCCATAAATGAAGACCAAACTTTTACGAAGGTGCTTAGTTTATAGTTCTTTGTATTTTACTTTCTTATAAATGTGGAGTAATAAAATGCCTCCTAGCTTTTAGACAAGGAACCTTGTAAAGAGAGGACGCCACCTGGGAATCTTTGCTTCTTTAGGTGTTGGGTTGCATTCCTCTGCAAGATGAGACTGATGAACACTGAGTATTTACAACCCACTAAGCTAAACAAACTAGTCAAAGTCTGTAAAGCCATTGCTTAGAGAACTAACTGCCGGAAATCATAAAATACACCTGTTGTGGGAAGTGATGTTAGACCATAAACGGTGCTAGGTATTAATCACTGAAACTCAATGAAATCATCTGTTTCATTTCAGTCTTTCCTTTTTCTACCTCTATTCTTTAAAATTTAGTTAAAGATGCCTCTGAAAATTCTCAGAGCCCAGAGGTCTGTTTCTTCTACTTCTCTCATTTTAGGTTAAAGCTGGAAAGAATCTTGGAGAGCAGATAGAAACCACTTACCTTGTTGTTGACCTGTTCTTGAGCAGAAGTGATTTTTATACAGCACAGCTGATTAGCTTACATGCAGGTTTCGACATGCTCGGTCATTCATACCTGGGAAAACCCTCAGCTCTCCCGTCCCAGGCCTGAGAAGAGCTAGCCTGGCCAGCCCAAAATGACCTTCACACCAGACCTCAGACTTTCTTCCTAAGAGAAGGGGTGGTCTTGGAGACCAGATGGATGGTCTGTTTTTCTCTCCTACTACCTTGGATGCGCCTGAATTGCTTTCTCCAGCAAAAGAACCAAGAATCAGCTATATTTATTGGAACATGGGTTGCTAGTATTTTCCTTTTTAATATAAAAAAATCATATATTTTTCAGTGAAAACAACAAACCTACTTAGCATTTCTAAGTGCTGGTTCACCTGATCCGGTAATTTTAGGAGGCCCCAGAAAATACCTCCCCTACCTTTCAAATCTGGCGAAACCATCAGGTCGGTCTGAGTGCCCTGACTTCGGCCCGGAGCAGTAGGGAGGTCCGGACAGCCCCTCCCCCCCCCCCCGGGCCCAGGATCCCGGAGATGCGGGACAGCCTGGCTCCCGCGCGGTGTGCTCACCTGCTGAGTTTTCCCGCGTGAGGCAGTGGATGGCGGTCCGCTGGGTCTTGGGCTGCAGCAGGAGCAGGAGCACGGGCTCCAGGATGCGGGCCGCGTCGCCCAGGGAGAGCGCCCGCACCAGCCAGCCCTGCGCGGCGGCCCCGATGGCCCCGTCCGAGCTGCCCAGGCTGTCCAGCACCACGAACAGGGACCTGCCACGGGGTGGGGGTTGTGGATGTGCACCGTCAGGGCGCTCAGGACACCCTTGGGGAGCGCCACCTGGGGGGCTGGACTTGCAGGCCCAGGCCAGCGAGGACCACGACGTCAACCTGCTTCCAGCTAGGGTCACTGGTGCTGTTTTGTTGTTGAGTTGCTAAGTCAGGGGAGCTTTTAAAAACCCTGATGCCCGGGCCTCATCACAAACTGGGGGAGTGGCGTGGGGTGCATTAGGACCAGCTGGCATCTCTCCAAGGCTGCGTGTCTGACCCCACAGCTAGGGCTCCAAGAACAAGGTAAAAGCAAAAGTGAAGTTGCTCAATGGTGTCCGATTCCTTGTGACCCCACGGACTGTAGCCCACCGGGCTCCTCTGTCCATGGGATTTTCCAGGCAAGAATATTGGAGTGGGTTGCCATTTCCTTTTCCAGGGGATCTTCCTGAACCAGGGATCAAACCCAGGTCTCCTGCCTTGCAGGCAGACACTTTACCCTCTGAGCCACCAGAGAAGCTTACAAGAAACAAGGTAGGGGATTTTTAAAAACCAATGTAGAACAGAGCATGCCTGTAATAAAATGCACGTTTTTTGGCATGGGATTGAGGACACAGCAGCTGCATACACCCTCTGTGGCTGCCACCCCAGTTAAGATCCATGTGTGTGCGTGCGTGCTCCATCATGTCCGACTCTTTGCATGGACTGGAGCCCACCGGGCCCCTCCGGCTATGGGATTTCCCAGGCAAGAATATTGGAATGGGTTGCCTTTTCCTTCTTCAGGGGATCTTCCTGACCCAGGGATCCAACCTGCATCTCCTGCACTGACTGGCATACCACTGAGCCACTGGAGAAGCCTGGCCAAGATTTCCCCATCCTCGTCTTCCTACCAAGCCCCCTCAGGAGGCTCGTTCTGCCAGCTCCTTGGGTGATTCTGAGGCACACGGGGCTTCCTTCCCCCATGATGAAGGTAAGAAACCCCCCTATCAGGTATTCACACCTGTCTGGCCTGAATTCACTGAGGGGTTCCCAGGAATCCTTGCTCCGCATCAAGAATGTGGGGCGGCGGGGGAGGTTGCTTCCGTTTCATGCATCTCCCCAATTCCAGTCTGGCACGCTAACCCAGCACCTCCCCAAAGTGTCCTTTCCTTTAAGGGTTAAGTTATTTTTTAAAAAAGCCCCCATCACCTGTCAAAGGAGCGATTGTGAGACGTCACTCTGCTGCCCTGGATCTCTCTGGTCAGGTGCCAGATGACAGAAAATCGAAACAGAGCTTCCAACCTGGTTCCCTTGAACAGGAGAGAAAACGGGAGTGAGGCGCCTGGTTTCTTAACAGAACAGCGTTCTCAGTGGCTGCGAGCCCCGTTTAAATGACAGGCAAGAACTCAGCGGAAAGAGGGCAAGCGGGGCAGAGATGCCTGAGTTAAGGGGCCTGGTGTCTGCGGGGCAGGTGGGAGGACGCTGCTCCTCGCCCTCCTTGCCGCAGACGTGCTTGCGGGGCAGCCCGTGCTCCAGACTCCATGACCACCGGCGTCCAGGACCATACCCAGGCCCGCGGCTGGAGAAGACAGCGCCCAGCCTTCTCGTGGCCCTTGACAGTGCCATCCCCAGCCTCTTGGCACCAGTTTCACGGAAGACAACTTTCTTCCATGAATTTGGGTCGGGGGGTGGTTTCGGAATGACTCCAGCTCATCCCGCTTCTCATCGGATGCCACAGCTGACCTGACAGGAGGTTCCGGTCTGCAGCCCAGAGCCTGGGGACCCCCAGCTCGGAGGGAAGGATCTGACGGCAGTGCAGGGCCAGGGCTCCGGGGGTGACACGTTCTCTGCAGCTGCCGGCTTCACCGAGGGCTCTGGGGGCCCTGCAAGCATCTCAGGAGCCTGGGCAGACATCCCTGGTAAGCTTGAATTACAACAGACGGGGCGGCCTGTGCTCCATCAGGCCTTCCGGTCCCGAAATTACTAATGTATTAAAATGCTGCTGATGCAACACACCTGCCCACTAAACAGGATGTCCACTGCGCCCCAGAATGCCTCCTGTCGGATTCAGGTGAATCTGCCAGAGGGCTTCCCTGGTGGCTCAGACGGTAAAGAATCCGCCTGCAATGCGGGAGACTCGGGTTCGATCCCTGGGTCAGGAAGATACCCTGGAGGAGGGCATGGCAACGCACTCCAGTATTCATGGCCAGAGGAGCCTGGCGGGCTGCAGACTGTAGGGTCGCAAAGACTTGGACGTGACTGAATGAGTAACACATGGCGCCACGTGACACCTGGGCAGGGGCGGGTGTCAGGCCCGGGGTCAGGCGGAGGTCGCCGGCTGCAGAGACTCACCTTGTCGGGGTTCAGGAGGGCGTGGCAGACGATGTCCTCGCAGACGCTGGCCGTGGGCGCCAGGCAGTGCAGCCGGTAGAACAGCTCCACGCACGTGACGTGATGCTCCCGCGTCTCCTTGTTCAGCTGATTCCAAAGCACACGAGCCACCCTCTGGACAGAGGGGAGACCGGGTGAACACCCGCAACCCCTGCCCCTTTCCTCCTTTGGCAGGCCAGTCTGGCCCCCAGCTGCCGTCCCTGCCTACCTCTGCTATGTGAGCATCCTTAATACACAGAGAACCACCACCGCCAGGCGAAACGAACCTCATCACAGGCCCCTCAGGAACCACCGGGCAAGGGAAACGGCACAGGTGAAATGTGGGGATCGGCCGCCCGGGACACCGCAGCTCTAGCCCAGACCTTCATGTTCAGAGGGGAATCACCTGGCAGCAAGCACCTGTCAACCAGCACACACCAAGGCTCCCTACGAGCCGGTGCTGGGGTTCCAGGGTCATGCCCTCTAGGAAGTTTGGGGGGCAATCTGTGGTGGTCGCTGTCCTGGGGTAGACACCCTAGCACCCTGCCGCCGGTGGCCGGCTCTAACTGCTGTTCAGCTTTAATCCCATCAACTTGCCTGTTCCCGTTTCTACCCACAATGCTGTAGCAGAGGGCTGGCTCATCTTCAGGGCCCAAACTGTATCCCAGGATCAAGTCCTTCATTTCCTCAACTCTGATATCAGCTCTTTAAATGTATGAGGTCTGCGAGTGTCTGCAGCCCTCCCCAAGACCCCGGGGACACCAGCTGGACCAACCAGGGTGAGACTCAAAAAGAAGACTGGGCCCACTCCTAGGAGGGGGAATTTCTGAACTCATTTTTTTGGGGGGTCATGGAAAAACATATCTGACAGAGTATAATGTTTTAGAGACCCTGCGTTTCCCTGGTGGCTCAGACGGTAAGGAAATCGCCTACAGTGGGTTAGGAAGATGCCCTGGAGAAGGAAATGGTTACCCATGCCAGTGTTCTCACCTGGAGAGAGGTGAGACTCTGTCATCCCATGGACAGAGGAGCCTAGCAGGCTACAGTGCATGGGGTCGCAAAGAGTCGGATATGACTTGAGCAACTAACACACTTCTGTTTGACAAAACTCTTCTTTTGCACAGATCAAATTAATTACTGAACGGCCTGAGCTCCTAACCATTACTTACTTTTTACTTAAGGAAATCTGATTTCCAATCATCAAGTTACACGTAAACTTCATATAAAACTTTTGTCACCTACAAACTGACACTTGCCAGGAGCATTGCCAGTGACAGAACAACAAGGGCATTTGCCACCTGCCTCTCTGGAGACCGAACTCTGTGATGCTGCCGTGCCAACCTGCAGGAGTTCAGCTTGGGGGTGGGGGGGAGCCCTGTGCTCCAGGGAATCTGTTGGGACAGGTCTTTAAGATAGTTAAGATATTTTCAAGAACTGCCTTCAGGATCCCCACCTTTCCATCTCTTCATATCTAGAAAGGGCTTCCCTGGTAGCTCAGCTGGTAAGGAATCCGCCTGCAATGCAGGAGACCTGGGTTCAATCTCTGGATTGGGAAGATCCTCTGGAGAAAGGCTATCCACTCCAGTATTCTGGCCTGGAGAATCCCATGGACTGCATAGTCGGGGTGGGGTGGGGGGTCGTAAAGAGTTGGACGCGACTTTCACTTTTGTATCTAGAAAAGCACTAAATCCCTTCACGGTAACATCAGCTCCTCCTGACTAGCAGAAAACCTCTTATAAAGTAAGTGCTTCATTGCACTAAACTTCTTCACTGAAGTCTTATATATTGACCTTCTTGGAAGGACTGATGCTGAAGCTGGAACTCGAATACTCTGACCATCTGATGCGAAGAACTGACTCATTGGAAAAGACCCTGATGCTGGGAAAGATTGAAGGCAGGAAGAGAAGGGGACGACAGAGGATGAGATGGTTGGATGGCATCACTGATTCGATGGACATCAGTTTGAGCAAGCTTTGGGAGTTGGTGATGGACAGGGAGGCCTGGCGTGCTGCAGTCCATGGGGTCACAAAGAGTTGGACATGACTGAGTGACTGAACTGAACTGAAGGTTTAATGTAAGTTAAATATTGTTATATCTTTTACAAGTTTGTCAGCAAGGAAAGAACCTCGAGTGAAGAAACTTCTAAAAAATGTAAATGAGATATGAGCTTTTAGATGAACTTTATTAAGAATAATAATGCTTCAGGAATGTCTGTCTAAAATAGTCTCTCGATTGGAGTAACTTATATGTCTAGGGTTTGTACTAAACTAAGTGATGGAAGTTTATTGAATAGTTAAGTCATTTCCAAATAAAATGAAGTAATCCCTTTACCTTCAGTCCTAAGGGCAAATTTATGTGTAAGATGCTCCATTTGGAAGGTTTAAAGGTTTTTTGGAGGGTTTTTGAGACTTGATGCTGATCACAAAAAAAAACACTTTGCCTTCTTAATCCCTATGCTCTGGACATTTTCTTAGTGGCTGGCAACCTGCCATTACTACTTAGAAAGGCAGGGCACTCTTGGGACAGCTGACCTGACTCTTGTTGGCACTGTAGGCAGAATGAATGCTGGCATGTAAGCTGTTCCATGGGAACGAGAAAAAGGCTAGAGGATCTGGAACCAGCCCGACGCCTGGAGTCTGAGAACCTGGAGTGCACCCTGGCTGTCTGTATAGGTTGCTTTACTGTCTCCAGTTCCAGCATCTCAATGTGGGCGGGCTCCAGCCCTGCCTCTTTCTTGAGAACATGGTAACATTAACATATAATGTACGCTCCAGTGCTGGGCAAATAGCACATGCTCAGGTACGTACTAAATCTGAATCAAAATAAAAATCAAGGCTTCAGAAAGAATTCATAAAAGCATACCCAAACAAGAGCAAAGTACTGAGTGCTTCATTTTTATTCCATTAATAGCCTTCCAAGGATTCATGGCTGAAATCCTTTCTTCTCTTTTCCTCTCTGTGCCTATGATGTAGCTATGCCAAACTCTGTGATGTATGCAGGACCAGGGGAAAAGATCTGCCCAGGCACCGTGGTTCCAAGTTTTACAGAGTCTTACAGAGTTTGCTGTGACTCAACTTTGGCAGGAAGACAGGAGGAACGAGGGGCAGAGCTGAAGAGCAATTAAATCCAGGATCTGCCAGGACTCAACATCATGAACAAGGCTAGACTGAACAAACCATGAACCCTCTCCCAGTGAAAACTACAGAAAAAGAAAACAGCCAGCCATTTATAGTTGCTGGACATTATCCTAAGGGCATTTAAAAAATTAGGAAAAACTGGAGAAAATCTATGAAAATTCCTGCACAAGAAGCAGGAAGTCTATGGAACTTCAACAACGAGCATGCTATGACAGCGTCCACCTCTCAATCCAGCCTGCATGGTAGGGGGTGGCCAGGAAGATGGGCCTCCCCTCCTCCCAGCTCCCCAACTAATAAAGCTGCTGCATCTCTCTGGGAGGAACAGGCCGCCAGTATTTTACTCCTCTGCTCCCGCTCTTGGGTGGAGGCTCTTTCCAAGCACAGCAGGCTAAGAAAAGGAGGGTCAGGATCTTTCATTAGGAGAGGAAAAGAGGCACACCCAGAAGACCAGAGGCTACCACCCCGCCCTGCACCCCACTGGGAAATCACACCAAGAGAAGCAGATAACTGACCCAGTTAACAGCTCTTCCTGCACAATAGGATTCAGAGATTTTGCCCAGGGGGAGAGGCGGGCCACAAAACAGAGTTGCAAGCTCTCAAGTTTATTTGAAACAGAATGTAGGATAAGGTCAAGTCTAGGAGTGCTCTCAGAAATAACAAGAGATTTTAATGGTAAGTAGTTAAGAGGAGGATGCTAGTTCCGTGATAGCAACAAGCTACACCACAGGCCAGCTCATTTACCATAAATAAACAGAGACACATCTTATCTTAATATCTTATTAAAGTCACTCAGTCACTTCCGACTCTTTGCTTCCCATGGACTATACAGTCCATAGAATTTTCCAGGCTAGAATACTGGAGTGGGTAGCCCTTTCCTTCTCCAGGGGATCTTCCCGACCCAGGGACTGAACACCCAGGTCTCCCACATTACAGGAGGATTCTTTACCAGCTGAGTCACAAGGGAAGCCCAAGAACACTGGAGTGGGTAGCCTATCGCTTCCCAACCCAGGAATTGAACCTGGGTCTCCTGCACTACAGGCGGATTCTTTACCAACTGAGCTAACAGGGACACACAGAGGTAGAAAAATCCTCCTGTGTCAAAATAAACCTCTAAGACTGGCCTCAAAAAACTACTTGAGACAGGGACTTCCCTGGGAGCCCAGGGGTTAAGAATCTGCCTTCCAATGCAGGGGATGTGAGTTCATCCCTGGGTAGGGAAATAGGATCCCGCATGCAACAGGGCAACTAAGCCTGCACGCTGCAACTAGAGAGAAGCCCATACATCGCAACAAAAATCCTGCATGTCACAACTAAGACCCAACACAGCCAAAAAAATAATACATACACACACACACACACAAATAAATAAACATTAAAAATGAAAAAAGCTACCTGAGTCAAGAGTATAAACTGGATCAGGCTGTGGGGTAGCTGGTGACCCAGGGCATTGTTAAAAATAACAGAGCCATCATCCAGTGATTAGCGGAGCCTAACATCTAGGTGTGATACCAACAGAGTTTAACAGAAATCAGGGAAAGTCAATGAAATTCTTGCTAAAATCACCATCATCTCAAGAGTGGCTGAGCATTCCTAAGGCTGCAGCCTCCCAGAAGCAGCACTAAATGCCCCACCCTGCAGGGGAAACAAACTAAAACAGTCAAGTCACTAAACAAACAACAGAGACAACAACAAGTCACTGGTGGGAGCTGGAGGTAGACGCCAGAATACAAAGTCACAACAATATATCATCTAGATTGTTGAGTCTTCAATAAAGGTTATGAGACATGGCAAAGATACAAGACAATATGACCCACGCACAGGGATTAAAGAAGCAGACAGTAGAAGCCAAGAGAGGAACCCAGATTTAACAAAGACTTCAAAGGAGCCATCATAAATGTGTTTGAATAACTAGAGGAAACCATGTCCAAAGAAGAAGAACAAAAGTATGATGACAATGCCTCATCAAATAGACGATAACAATAAGAAGTCAGAAATTATTATAAAAAGGAAAACTCTGGAGTTGAAAGTACAATAACAAATGAAAAGTTCCCTAGAGAGGGCTCAACAGTTTATTTGAACTAGCAAAAATCATGATATCTGAAGTGTACAGGAAAAAAAATAATGAAAAATGAATAGAGCCTTAGAGAAATGTGTAGAACACCATTAAAGGCACCAGCATACACATAAGTGGAGCGCCAGGCCAGGAAAAAGAAATGAGCAGGGAAAGTATTTAAAGAAATAAGGGCTGAAAACTTCCCAAATTTGATGAAAAACCTCAGTCTACATATCCAAGAAGCTCAATGTATTCTAAGCAGGATAAATACAAAGAGATCCACAACCAGACACATCCTAGTGGAATGATAAAGGACAGAGAAAATCTTAAAAGTAACAAGAGAAAATTGACTGGATAATTAACAAACAAAGCCCAGTAAGGTAACAGCCAACTTTTTATCAGAAAGAAAGGAACCAGAAGACTGGTGGATGACATATTCAAACAATTAATTCAAATGCAGGTTTACTCAAACATTTAGCTGAGCATTTGTTATGGATTATTGAACTGGTGCTGCTTTAAATATTTTATAATCAAGTGTATGCGGAGAAGATTAAAGTATGCTTATTCTTATATTCAATGTGCTGAAAGACAAAAAAAAAAGATCTTATATCCCATAAATCTATCTTATATAAAAGAAAGAAAAATAAAGACATTTCCAGATAAACAAAACCTAACAGATTTTGTTGCAGGCAGCCCTTCTTTACAAGAAATACTAATGGAAAAGTCCTTCGGGGTGAAAATAATTGACCCCAGACAGTTATCTGAATCCATACAAAAAGCAAAGAACACCAGTAATTATGTAATTATAAAGAGACAGCATGAATGCATATTCCTTCTCTTTTCTTCTTACAAATAATTTAAAAAACCAGTTGCATAAAACAACAGGTGCATACTGCACTGCTGGTCCCATCACTTGTGGAAATGTATTGAATAACAGCACAGGCAAAGGTGGACTGAAGTAAACAAACAGTACCAGATGTAAACTTGAACCCACAAGTGAAGAGAGCCAGAATGGGAAGTAAGGGACATGCAACAACAGGCTGGTTCAAAATCTGGAAAAGACTACGTCAAGGCTGTATATTGTCACCTTGCTTATTTAACTTACACGCAGAGTGTGAAAGCATCAGTCGCTAGGTCATGTCTGACTCTCTGCAATCCCATGGACTGTAGCCTGCCAAGCTCCTCTGTCCATGAAGTTCTCTAGGCAAGAATACTGGAGTGGGCTGTCATGCCTTCCTCCAGGGGATCTTCCCGACCGAGGGACTGAACCTGGGTCTCCTCATTTCAGGCAGAGTCTTTCCCGTGTGAGCCACCAGAAAAGCCCTATATGCAGAGCACATCATGCGGAATGCCGGGCTGGGTGAAGCTCAAGATGGAATCAGGGTTGCCTGGAGAAATACCAATAACCTCAGATATGCAGATGACACCACCCTTATGGCAGAAAGGGAAGAGGAATAAAGAGCCTCTCGATGAAGATGAAAGAGGAGAGGGAAAAAGCTGGCTTAAAACTCAACATTCAAAAAACTAAGATCATGGCATCTGGTCCCATCACTTCATGGCAAATAGATGGGGAAACAATGAAAACAGTGACAGACTATTTTCTTGAGCTCCAAAATCACTGCAGACGGTCACCACAGCCATGAAATTAAAAGGTGTTTGCTCCTTGGAAGAAAAGCTATGACCAACCTAGACGGCATATTAAAAAGCAGAGACATTAGTAGTCATGTATGGATTTACAGTTGGACCATAAAGAAGGCTGAAGCACAGAAGAACTGATGGTTTTGAACTGTGGTGTTGGAGAAGACTCTTGAGAGTCCCTTGGACTGCGAGGGGGACAAACCAGTCCATCCTAAAGGAAATTAACGCTGAATATTCATTGGAAGGACTGATGCTGAGGCTGAAACTCCACTACTTTGACCACCGGATCTGAAGCACCAACTCAGTGGAAAAGACCCTGATGCTGGGAAAGAGTGAAGGCAGGAGGAGAAGGGGACGACAGAGGATGGGATGGTTGGATGGCATCACCAATTCAGTGGACACGAGTTTGAGCAAATTCTGGGAGATTCTGAAGGACAGGGAAGCTTGGTGCACTGCAGTCCATGGGATCGCAAAGAGGTGGACACGACTAAGTGACTGAACAACCAAGCTCTACAAATATATCATTGTTTTCCTTTCTTTTACCAAGTTCTTAAAATACCATAAGATTATACAACCACGTTTTGTTCAGTTTATAACATACCTAGATGTACTATGCATAATAACAGTGCAAGAAAGGGAGGCGGAACAGAGCTATTCAAGAGGTGAAAAGCGGTTAGTCAGTCAGTCATGTCTGCCTCTTTGTGAACCCATGGATTGTAGCATGTCAGGTATGTTTCTATAACTCACAGGAATTCAGAATGGAAATGAAGTCCATTCTGATAAGATGAACATGGTAAACCTCAGAGTAGTAAGCACTAAAATAAAAACCCCCAAAATACATTGAAAAAAATTATTAAGGGGATTAAAATATTACACTGGAAAAGAGCACTTAATGAAAGAGAAAATAAAAAGGGGGATACAGGTAGGAAAAAAAATCACATACAGAAAACAAGGAAAATGGCATATTTCTAAGAATATAGTAAAAACCACCGAATTGTGTACTTGAAATGATGAATTATATCTAAATAATGCTGTTAACAACAAAAGAAAAGGAACTTCCCTGGTGGTCCAGTGGGTAAGCCTCCACACTCCCAATGCACGGGGGCCCAGGTTTGATCCCTGGTCAGGGAACTAGATTCCATGTACTGCAATTAAGACCCGGCACAGAAAAATAAATTCAAAAAAAGGGCGGGGGGGCAGAACCAAGCTGGAGATGGCTTCAGCTACATGACTTGCTTGAGCAGGGTTCAACCCACTAGGTGAAAAGCCAGCCCACTTCAAAAGCAGTTCAGAGGGTGGGTTGTCAAGACCTCAAAGGAGAGTTTAGTTTCAGCACCTCACATAAAGCATCGAGAATCTCTCTTCCTCAGGGTCTCCGAGTATGCAGGGCATCAGGCGCCCCTCCTACCCTCAGGAGAAATATGTTCCACCTACAGGCCCTGGTGAGTGGTCCTGTCCCTGTCTACACCGCACAACCTCTCCGCCCTGGCCTGGGTCACTGCTGGTCGACTGGGCAGCAGAAGCTGCTGGACCCCCGTGTGTCCCACTGACTGCCTATTTAAGAGCCTTGACAGGCTAGCTCAGAACTGTGAAAAAGAGACGCCAGTGTCATTAGCTCTGACAACCAAGCTTGAGGGTCCTGAGGCCGACTGAAGGTCAAGTGACAAGCAGGTCAGCTCCTGGCTGGCAGGGAGACGTGGAGAGGAAGCAGGCTTGGGCTCTGACAGCTCCCCAGGTGAGGCCCGTGAGAGCCAGCACCATTCCACTCCTGCCCTGGCCTTCCAGACGGGCTCCATCTTTATAATAAACCTCACTTTTTTTTTTTCCATGAGCTAGCTGGAAGAGCTTTCAGCTTCTTGCAGTTGACTGAGCCCTATAACACTTTATTTTCTTACTCTGTCCCCAAGAAAGATGGACAACACCAGCTTGCCATCTTCAGCAATGATCTTTCTCACATTTGATAAGTACTAAGTTTTCTTAACAGGATGAGATGGTTGGAGAGCATCACTGACTCAATGGACATTAATTACAGCAAGCTCTTAGCAGAGACATTACTTTGTCAACAAAGGTCTGTCTAGTCAAAGCTGTGGTTTTTTCAGTAGTCATGTATGGGTGTGAGAGTTGGACTATAAAGAAAGCTGAGTGCTGAAGAATGGATGCTTTTGAACTGTGGTGTTGGAGAAGACTTTTGAGAGTCCCTTGGACTGCAAGGAGATCCAACCAGTCCATCCTAAAGGAAATCAACCCTGAATATTCATTGGAAGGACTGATGCTGAAGCTGAAGCTCCAATACTTTGGCCACTAGATGCGAAGAACTGACTCATTTGACAAGACCCTGACGCTGGGAAAGACTGAAGGCAGGAGGAGAAGGGGACGACAGAGGATGAGCTGGTTGGATGGCATCACCAACTCAATGAACGTAAGTTTGAGTAAACTCCAGGAGTTGGCAGATGGACAGGGAGGCCTGGCAAGCTGCAGTCCACAGGTTGCAGCATCGGACATGACAGAAACTGAAGTTTTCCTTGAGGCTAAATAACCTTAAAGCCTCCAATCTCACAAAGTGGGACAAAGTTTCTTTTTCTGTGTATTTAGATAAGTTAACAATTCTTACTTATGGAGTCCAGTCAGCCTAAAACTGAACACAAGTATTACTAACACTTGCTGTGGGGCCAGAAACTGCCGGGAGCTGGGTTAGAGACAGACAAAGCAGGCCCAGGTCTGGGCCACCCTCTCTGGCTGCTACCCAAGGCACCATATTCTTTGTCACCAACAAAATCTTAGGCTTTCCTAGGTGGTGCAGTCGTAAAGAATCCTGTCAATGCTGGAGACGCAAGACACATGGGTTCAATCCCTGGGTTGGAAAGACCCCCTGGAGAAGGAAATGGCAACCCACTCCAATACTCTTGCCTGAAGAATTCCATGGACAGAGGAGTCTAGGTGGGCTACAGTCCATGGGGTGGCAAAGAGTCAGACATAACTGAGCAACTAAACGCATACACGCGCGCACACACATCCAACCACCCCACCCCCAAAACCTCAGGGACAGCTTCAAAGAAAGAGTCTGGGAAGAAGGTCTCAGGGTCCCAGCCTTCCTCTTCCCGGTGGGAAATACCTGATAGAAGTCTGTTTTCTCTGCAATGACTTTCAGTATTCCTGGAGCGATGGGAGGAACCGTAACCATCTGCAGCTTGCCGAAAAATGGGTTGTGTCCGGAGCTTTTATAGCGTTTCATCTTGTCTTCGACGACTAGGGCGAGGGACTGAGAGTGGTTGATCACTTCGAGCAGGGTGGAGATGGCCACGTTCTGGAGGTAGCAGTCAGTCACACAGCAGCAGATGGTCATCAGGGACTTCAGCCAAGGCGGAAAACCAGAATCGCCCGCTCCTGAAAGGAAGCCAACCAGAGAAGACGGAGACAGACAAAGACCGCTCGAGACTGGCTCACCAGCCTGTGGACCCTAAGACCTTCAGATCTGGGAGGCCACCTGGACAGCAGTGTGATAACCTTCTGGTGGTGACATGCTCCACTGTCCCCATTCAGGGCCAGGGGACCGATGAGACCAAAGTCATGTGCTAACAGACTGTTCAAGTTCTGCAAACGTCACTCTTGGGGCTTTGAGATGATGCAAAACATATTTCCCTTGTTTAAAAATTTTGTAAATGGGACTTTCCCAGTGGTCCAGCGGTTGAGAATCTGCCTGCCAGGGCAAGAGACATGGGCTGGATCCCTGGTCTGGGAAGATCCTACTTGCCTTGAGGCAACTAAACCTGTACCCTACAACGACTGACGCCTTCACGCCCCAGAGCCGATGCTCTGCAACAAGAGACACCACCACAATGAGAAGCCTGCATGCCGCAACTAGAGGGTAGCCCCTGCTCGCCGCGACTAGAGAAAGCCCTCGCACAGCAATGAAGGGCCCATCCACCACAGCAAAGATCCAGTACAGCCACACACACAAAATGTAAATACAGTAAAAGTTCAGTTCAAATACTTGTAAAATTTACATACAGTAAAAGTTACATTTGTTGGTGCAGAGCTCAAAACGTGTTTTCAAAGTTCTCTTGGTGGCAGGGAACATGGCATCAGCTTTACAAGAGGCTAAAAATATACTGAAGACATCAATTCTAAATGCATTTCTTCCAGGTATTCTGTCATCAGCAGCTTGGGAGTCAAGAGACACATTGCATGGGACGTTTAATAAAGGTGATGATGAGAGGGGAAATCTTCACCTTCAGCTCCTACCGACTTAATCACTCTGCTTCTTTTATACCTTCCCCTTGATCTTTTTTAAGGGCTCACTGCCTGCAATGAACTCAACTGCATGTGCCTGAAATTCACGTGACTGCCCCAACCCCCCACTGTAACAGCATTTGGAGGGGGGTGCCTATAGGGGTGACTGGGTCTAGATGAGGTCCTGAGGGGTGGCTGACACAATGGGACTGGGGCCCTTTCTAGAACAGACACCAGAGAGACCCCCTACACACCCCACACACGTCCCAGGATGTGAACACGTGGTGAGGTGGCGGCAGTCTGTAACACAGGGACGAGCTCTCACCAGACACTGACCGTGCTGGCACCCTCATCTCCAACTTCTAGGCCCAGAACTGTGAGAAAATACATTTCTGTGGTTTAAGCACCCGCCAGCCTATGGTAATTTGTTATGGCAGCCTGGGCTTAACGTGCTGCCGGGTACAGGTTGAACTGCGTCCTCACAGAAATTCTTATGTTGAAGTTTATAAACCCACAGGGCCTCAGAACGACCCTCTTGGGAAACTGGTCACAGATGTAGCGAGTTAAAACGAGGCCCTGGTAGAGAAGAGTGGGTAGGCCTCTAACCCAATACAACGGGTGGCCTGAGGGTGTGCAGGCTAAAGTCGCCTCAGTCATGTCCGACGCTTTGTAACTCTACGGACTGCAGTCCGCCAGGCTCCTCTGTCCATGGGATTCCTCACGCAAGAAGACTGGAGTGACCGGCCATACCCTTCTCCAGGGGGAGTCTTTCTGACCCAGGGATCGAGCCTGTGTTTCCTATGTCTCCTGCATTGGCAGGCAGGTTCTCTACCACTAGCACCACCTGGGAAGCCCAACGGGTACCTTAGAGAAGGGAAATCAGAACACAGACATGTCCATGGGAAGAATGCCATGGAAAGATGTGGGCTGGGCTGCCACAGGCCTGGGAACCACCAGAGGCTGCAGGAGAGGCCGGAACACACCCTGCTGAAGCACCTTCAGAGGAAGCGCGGCCCTGCCAAAACGCTGACCTCAGACTTCTGGCCTCCAGACCATGAGACAACACATCTCTGAGGTTTGAGCCACTCAGTGGGTGGTTCTTTGTTATGGGGGCCCTGGCGCATCAACACGTCAAGCTTTAGTAACAGGCCTCACGAAACAGTCTATGTGCTGACCAGGAGGAGGCTCCTTTTATGTCTCAGAGCTTGTAACAGGCTGTGCCAGGCACCCAAAGGTTAAAAAATATAGACCCAGGGACTTCCTTGGCGCTCCAGGGGTTAAGACTCTGTGCTTCCATTGCAGGGGCTGTGGGTTCAATACCTGATCGGGGAACTAAGATCTCACATGCCGTGTAGTGAAGTGTTAGTCGCTTGGTCGTGTCCGACTCTTTGCGACTCCATGGACTGTGACCCGCCAGGCTCCTCTGTCTGTGGGGATTCTCCAGGCAGGACTACTGGAGTGCATGATCCCTTCTCCAGAGGATCATCATGACCCAGGGATCGAACCCGTGTCTCCTGCTTTGGAGGCAGATTCTTTACCGACTGAGCTACATGCAGGGAAGATCCCACATGCCATGGGGTGCAGCCAAAAAAAAAAAGGAATTGTAAAGACACAGACAGAGCTTTGTTAGGTTCCTGTCTGGTGAAGACAAACCCAAACCATACATGGGAACTACAAAACAAGGAAGGAAAACGGGCGTGGGTAGACAGCTCCCTTTCGGTCACTGCGAAGATTTAACTCATCTATAACCCTCAGGGCCCCCAGGCTCCCAGCCCCTCCCGGCAGACTCCTGGGGCGCCCCTCACCCGGAGGCTGGAAGAGGACCTCACAGAGCTGCTCCGTCTCCTCCTCGGACAAGTACACAGGGAAGGTGGCGCAGTCCAGCAGCAGGTGGCAGGCGGCCGCGAAGGCCTCCTGGATGCCCTCCCTGGAGCCCCCCAGGTCGAGGACCACCTGGTCCACGGCCCACCCCTCGTCCTTCTTGTGGCCGGGGCTGCGGGGCGGGGGTGAGGGTGGCTCCGCGCTCTTGGCCTTGAAGGGGGACCCTCGGGCTGTGAAGAGGTCGGAGAGCATCTGCTTGAACTGGGGCACGCCGCCCAGGGGCCGGGCCTCCCACGAGCCCTTCCCACCCTCGTCCCGCGGGTCTGCGGGCTCCTCCGCAGACTTGGCATCTTCCCTGGGCGCCGTCAGCTGCGCCCCAAAAACGTTCTTGTGGGCGAAGTTGGCAATCAGCTCCTGGATGCAAAGGAATGTCCTCTGCATGCTCCCACCCTTCTTCCAGACATCAGCTCTGTCCGGGGAGACCCGGGGCGTCCGAAAGTGCTCCGAGAGCTCTGGTGAGGAGGCGCTCAGCCCGATGCCGCTGTCTTCCGATTTCAGCGGGGGCAACGGCGCGTCTTCATCGCCGGCGGGCACGGCGTCTGTGTCGGAAATCACTTCGGTGTTTTCACCTCTGACTGGACTCTGCAAAAAAAGAAAAAAAGAAGCTTGTATCGTGGATCTCGTAAGACAGAGGGGCTCAAACATCAGGTGAATCAGGCTTTGAATGCATCCTCCCGGGTTCCTTGAGACCACAGTCTTCTACACCAAGAGGATCTCCATGTGTATCATGAGAGAGCCCTCTTCATACTATTTACTTAGACCCTTCAGAATCCAAAAAGTTTATTTAAAAGCAGTTTCTGCCAGCAGGGACCTACTGTAAAGCACAGGGAACGCTGCTCGGTGTTACGTGGCAGCCTGGACGAGAGGGGACTTGGGGAGGAAGGACGCACACGTGTGTACCACCGAGTCGCTCTGCTGAGCCCCTGAAACCATCACAACGCTGTTCATCGGCTGTCCTCCAGTGAGGGCTTCCGGGTGGCGCTAGTGGTCAAGAGTCTGCCTGCCAGTGCAGGAGACGCGGGTTCGATCCCTGGGTCGGGAAGGTTCCCCGGAGGAGAAAATGGCACACGCACCCCCCACCCCCGCCCCAGTATCCTTGCCTGGAGAAATTCTGAGGACAGAGGAGCCTGGTGGGCCACAAACAGTCCATGGGGTCGCAAAGAGTCAGACACGACCGAGCAACGGAGCACAACATGAAATAGCCACATTTTAAGAAAGCAAAATGAAATGAAAAAAAAAAAGTTTCTGACATTGAAGAATATGAATGAGGAAATTGGGCTGAGCATAAAATACAGGCATAAAGGGATGAAATAAGAGGAGACAGCAAGAACAGAGTATTAACCACATACATGACTCACACACACATGTACATACGTTCTGTGGCTTTTTCAGAAGGATGACACTTCAATGAATTAACTTCTTATATACTGTTAGGGAATACTACATTAACCTGAAAACTTTTCAGCACCTGACCCTCTCTCTGGGGAAGAATGAGACAGTATTATGCAAGTGTCAGGAAGCATTTGGCAGGAGGCTTCCTGTGTGCTGTTTCCTGATGTCCCTTATTAATCCCTGAATATTCAGAGATGAGTGGAGAGGCATACCTCTCCCAGGGACAAAAGGAATGCATACATTCTTAAAGTAAAAGTAACTATTTACGGCCTTCTTCCCTTTCTGTAATGGAAAGTGAGTTTTACAACCCCATCTCTTTGAGATGGATTCTAGCCTTATGTTTCCTGGATAAGTTGTAAGATTTTTTATCTTTATCTTTGCTGAAGAGGCTCTCTTGTAAGACAGTATATATATGCCCACATTATGCTGAATAAACACCTTTACTCCATCAGAGTCTTGGTCCCCATGTCTCTATTCATTTCTCTTTTTCTCTCCTTTATCTCTTCCTTTATTTTCTTATCGTTGACTCTGTACCCCCAAGCCCCAGCCCACTAAAGGGCCATAACAAGTGGCGCCTGAACAGGGGCTTGGGGAAAAACCGTGGCCGATCGGGGCAGAGTGACACGGAGCTTACTGAAGCTGGTAAGTACTAACAGACATGCGCATAGTGGCGGGAAAGCCCCATCACTTTTCTGCTTTACTATATCACTTATCTAAAGACTTCTGGCCTTTATGGGCTCTTATTAATACTGTGATTCTGCCACTTCAAAGTAATCCTGGCCCTCATGATATTCAGCAACAGGCAGAACATTTATTACATGAACGTAAATTAAATGATGAAGCCTTACAAAAGGCCCAATTAGAACAACATGATGCACTTACAAACCCTCCCCCGGTTGTTCCAAGCGCTCCTCCTCTGCCAGCAGATGCGAATCCCAAAGTCTCCCCTTTGCTAGAACCTAATGACTCTGGCGACGACTCCTCTAGGACGCCTTTTGACAGTAAAATTAATGCTATAGCTCCTATTCGGGAGACAGGAACTATTATCGATTATCTGAAGGCTTGCCGCAGTTTAGGATCAGAAACTCAAAAGATGCATGTGCTAGCTCAAGCAATGGTTGCTGCCTTTAAAAAGGGGAATGAAGGATGTTTTACATGTGGAGACAAAAACCATTTAAAAAAGGATTGCCTTGTAAAGTCTAATAAAACACCTCCTAAAATCTGCCCTCGCTGGCGTAAAGGAATGCATTGGGAGACTCCTAGCAGGGGACCCCCCAGGTCCCCGTCAACAAAAACCAGGGGCAAATTCCATCTTCTCTCTCAAACCCCCAACATCCGGCAGTGCTGTTGTCAATATACCAGCCCTAAATGACCTTCTCCTTTACCTTCAAGCAGTCCTCTCTAGAACAACCAATAAAATGGATCTATACCCGCTTTAGGAAAATAAAATAACTTATACCCTACCTTGATTTAATTGCTCTAATCGTTATCAATGGAAGAAATAGGACTAAAATTCTAATTGGCTCTGATTCTCATAAAATTGTAATACCAATCAATAAATCTCAATTTGAGAACGCATTACAAACTTACACTGATTTTCAAATAGCTTTTCTGGAATATTTTAGAGAAATTTCATTTCATTATCCTTCTGGTTAACCTTGGAATTTCTTCGAAAATAATGAATTTATGATTTCCCACAATATCAGCTCACAGCCTATACCACAAGCTGAGGTTTTTTATATAGATGGGACTAAAAATGCCAAAGCTTCATTCTGGTCTCTTAAGGAATATAAATTCTTTTATACTAAATTTTATTCTGCTCTACAAAATGAATTATATGCTCTTATTCAAGTTATTTGCCTACATCCTTACCCCATTAATAGTCTGACTCCTTATACTCAGTTTTTGTATTAAAAAATATAGAAACCTCCACCATAAACTCCAATCAACCTATTATTCCACAACTGTTTTTTGAACTGCAATCCATTATCGATACCAATTCTTCCTTTATTCGGGCCACACCTCTTCACAGTGAAGCTGCAACAACACGTTATAACTCACTTACTAGCTTGTTTTGCTGTAGTGGGAACTCCTAGTTCTATTAAAACAAACAATGGCCCTGCCCATATTTCTAGACACTTTAAACAATTTTTACAGTCATTTTTCTATTAAACATATCACAGGTATTCCTTATTCTCCACAGGCACAAGGCATAGTCGAACGAGCACATCACACACTGAAATTGCAAATAAAAAAAATTTTAAAAGGGGGAATACACAGGAACACTACTGTCTTCTTTATCTAAAGCAAACTTTACTAGATTCCAACATGAGACATTTTCTAAACCTCGAACTATTGTTAATACAGTTTTATTTTTTTAAAACTTACCACAGGGAGATATTTTAACAAGAGCAAAAAAACATTTCGAGGAATTGAAGGACACTTCTTTTCCTCTGCCCATTTGGTACCAAGACAGGTTAACCAAACTATAGAGAGCTGGGAAACTAACCTTACAGGGAAAAGGGTATGCTTCTATTTCCTCAGATGGATCCAAGGAACTCACTTGGATGAAACAACAAAAACCCCAGGAAGAAGAAGAAATTCCTATATGAACCACGGGGACATCAACTTTATGATCTCCCCACTTGGGGACAAATAAAAATCCTTACTAATCAAGCTGAAAATTTGATCTTTCAACAGGAAATGCCGCAGAATCCTGAATACATTTACCTGACAATGCTCAGTCTGCTTGGCCTGCGCCTCCCACCTGCCCCAGCCAAACTAGTTATCCATACTTACTGGGCTTTCTTACTCAACCCCCCTTTTTTACTACAGGTGGTAAAACGGATGGAGAGAGGACCGACTGCTTCAACTAAGGACTCTATACGTATGCCTTCTCCCTGGAGCATTAAAGAGCCTCCACACCCCACAGTAGAAAAAAACTAATTAACATTTCTCTAGGTTCTGAAGTCCTTCCTTTGTGCATAAGCCCAGCAATATTATGCATAAACTTTAGCTGACAAACCTGAGCTTTCACCTAGCCTCATGTAAAGAACTTTTGGATGCTGCTTGGTTTGTTTACAGCCCTTTCTTTGTCTGTGAACCATGTTTATACTACGGAGATTTTAGGGAAAGAGTTAGGGAAAGAAGTAAGACTTATACTTCTGTTCGTTGGGACAAATGTCAAGCCATGTTGGGAAAATTAATATTTGTGGCTAATCAAACAACTGTCAATTGGGGACCCCAGGGTGTACGGTTATGTAACTGCTCGGATGATATTAACAGCACTCAAGTCATAGGTTACCGACACTACACTGGAGCATTATCATGACAAAGGACTTGGGCGGCTGGATGGAGGAATCCTCCCCATCATTCTGGATAACAGATTGGGCATGAACAAAGGGAAATCTGCAAACTTGCTGCGAACACCGAAGGACTTGGGAGTTGGACTGGACATTTTACAGAAACCAGAGGCTATTTCTTTTGCTATAACCAAACCTATTTTACACAGGCCTGTGCTCCACTTCCTTTTGTTATAGCCATAAAAAGCTTACATGCTGTAACTTGTATTAATTGCAAACTATTGTAGAGCCTAAGTGACTCCCTCTTAAAAAGAGGAGCTGCCATCTTGTGATAGAAGACATCACTCAAGTTTCCCCACCCCCAGGTCATCACCCTAGACACGACTGCCAATCAGGGGTTAGTACTGCCAATCAGGGGTTAGCGTGCGAAAATCCCCTCACCTACCCCATCCGAGCCCTCCTACCCTTTGTCTCTTTCCCTTAAAAATCTTGTACCATGTGGCTCGGGGCCGCCGCCCTCACTCCGCTGCGTCGGGTGTGTGTATGTGCGGTCCGGACCCAGGTCTGTAATAAACTCCCTCTTGCGCTTGCATCGGTGAATGGCCTCCTGGTGGTTTGTGGAGATTGGGATCTGGGCACAACACTATATACTTGTCTTAAGAAATGATTCCCTTTTGATTGTGATTGGAATTCAACTCAATATTGTGTTACTCCTGTTCAATTAATCATGGTGCCTATAACTGGAAACAAATCAAATTTCATTTATGAAACATACATGACAATACCTCTCTGAATGTACAATTACTACAAAAGGATATCTTTGAAACCTTTTCTAAATGTCTGCCTTCGTCCACTAATTTAGAGACTTCAGCTAGCTGATCAACCAGCTGTTCAATTATGTGGGCTGGACCCACGAGGTTGATTCACAGCATCGGGTCTGGAACTGTTAACTTTGGAGACTGTCTTGGTGATTTTATTTGTTGTTTACCGTCACCTTTCTGTAAGATTGGTTTATACTAAACAAACTCATAGTCAGGACCTTTTTCACAAATATAATAAAATAGGGGGAATTGTCAGGAAGCATTTGGCAGGAGGCTTCCTGTGTGCTGTTTCCTGATGTCCCTTATTAATCCCTGAATATTCAGAGATGAGTGGAGAGGCATACCTCTCCCGGGGACAAAGGAATGCATACATTCTTAAAGTAAAAGTAACTATTTACGGCCTTCTTCCCTTTCTCTTATGGAAAGTGAGTTTTGCAACTCCCTCTCTTTGAGATGGATTCTAGCCTTATGCTTCCTGTATAAGTTATAAGATTTTTGGTCTTTATCTTTGCTGAAAAGGCTGTCTTGTAAGACAGTATATATATGCCCACATTATGCTGAATGAATGCCTTTGCTCCATCAGAGCTTTGGTCCCCGTGTCTCATTTCTTTTCTCCCTCTTCCTTTTTCTCTATTTCTCTCCTTCAGGCCGATCTCATAGAGAGTGAGGGTCCGTTGTGCTCACTAACCTGCCTGGGCTTTCAAGCCCCCCATGCGAGGGCGCCCTGTGCCTGATGTGTAGCGTGCCTGATGTGTAGCGACGCAAACCTCGTGTCAGAGGTTTCATTGATTCCTCGCGGAAACTAGGGGATATCGGCCTCTTTTTCTTTCCTTTATTTTCTTATCGTCGACTCTGCACCCCCAAGCCCTGGCCCATTAAAGGGCCATAACATGCAAGTATTTGGAAACATTGTTATTTATATTTGTACACAACACATGCTTATACTTTATAGCTTAAATCCTTTTGAGGATTTTTCCAACAGTTGTAACAGCTAGGGGGGGAAAAAACAACTAGCTTTGAGAGTGAAGGAAGAACCGGTGGTCACTAGTCTGCAAACTGAGCTTCAAGCCCCGGGGCAGCCCACCTGCCTCCCAGCGCTAACCAACTCCCATGGCTCTCCTTCCAGGAAAACGAAAAAGGTGAAGCTGCGCAGTCGTGTCCAACTCTGCAACCCCGTGGATCGTAGCCCACCAGGCTCCTCTGTCCATGGTATTCTCCAGGCAAGAGAGTACTGGAGTGGGTTGCCATTTCCTTCTCCAGGGGATCGGACCCGGGTCTCAGGCAGACGCTTTACCCTCTGAGCCACCAAGGAAGCCACCCTCCTTTCGGGAAGGCTTCCCTTTCTCAGCCTGTTCCTGTCTGCCACTGCATCGAATGGATCTCAAGGGCAGAACTTTCAAATCCCTAAACAAAGCAGAAAATAAAAAATAATTCAAAGACCATGGGCCTCAAACTGCTCGCGGAACCGTATCGTTACAGTCTTTTTGGAGGACAATTTGGCAGCATCTCTTCACATTAAGAAATGGGCTTGATTCCCATTTCTAGGAACTGATTCCTCAGAGACACTGTCAGCCCTGAGAGCAGGTTGTATGAAGATGCTGACAGCAGCACCGTAGCAGTGAAAAACTAGAAATAAATGGGGGAAAAAAAAAACCCTTGATAGGAGAGTATTTGGAAAAACTCTAAAGCCATACCACAGACTCTCATGCAGAAATGAGAAACCAGCAAGATACCTCTGTCTGTACCCAGATACATATGCTCTCCAAGGAGTGTTTGGATAGAAACCAAAGCAAATCAGAGAAATAATGTCTGTTATGGGTTGAATTATGTTCCCTTAAAAAAAAAAAAAAATGCTGACGCCCTAACAACAATATTTATGACTGTGATCGTATTTGGAATTAGGGTCCTTGCAGATGACCAAGTGCAGTGAGGTCACCAGGGTGGGTCCTAATCCAGTATGACGGATGTCCTTATAAAAAGGTGAAATCTGGACACACAGATATGCACATGGGGAAGAAATGTGAAGGGGGAGGCTGAGATTGGGGCGGCGGTCTGCAAGTCAAGGAACGCCAGGAACACCAGAAGACAGGCACGATGCACGGAACGGACACTCCCTCACAGCCCAGAAGAAAGCACCCTGCTGACACCTTAGCCTCGGACATCTGGCCTCCAGAGCTGTGAGACAGGAGCTTTCTGCTGTTCTGTCACCCAGCGAGGCACTTTGCTGCTGCAGCCCTAGGGACTACTATCTCACTTGTACTTAAAAAAAAAAGCCAATTCCTCATATACAAACATACACATAGGAAGGTCGAGATGGTGAGCTGTGTGTCACCATTAGCTTAGTGGCGGGCTTCAGCAGAAAGACAGCAGGGCAGAGGGTGAAATGAATGGGGTCACTTCAACACGACAAGCTTTCATCAAGTGTATGAAGGTCTTAGAAGCATGTTTTGGATATTACCGATACGTCTTCTAGTCTTTACTCCTATCCAGGGAGGCCCAAGGGCCTGTCGGCCACATCGGCCCCTCCCAGCACATACCAAGCTCCCACTCGTGGGCTCCGTGTCCAGGTAGGAAGGCGGCATTTGGACCTTGCTGAGCACTTTGAAACAGGTCCTCAGGGCGTGCGTGAGTTCGGGTAAGCTCAGCATCTCCATCTCCTCGGCCAGAGGCTGCAGCAGGCAGCCAAGCACCTGTGGGAGGTACTGGGTTTGCACCTCTGAGTAAAGTTCCTGCAAAACATGGACGAGGGTTTAACTTGTGAGTGATGAGCAGCAAGCGGAGCCTTGGAAAACCAAGCGTTTTTTGAGTGCAAGGTTGTCCCACATTTGTTTTCAAGTTGGAAAACAAAACAGTGTTTCTTCTTGATCTAAATAAATCAATGGACATCCTTTCTTTCCTTTCAGGTGGCTTCCCTCTTTCTAGTAGAAAATGACTGCCACATTCATTTCTCTATTAAGGGAATCTGTTTCCTTTCCTGGGGGTCCAGAGGTTAAAACTCCATGCTTCCAAATGCAGGGGGTGAGGGTTTGATCTCTGGTCAGAGGGCAGCGGGACCAAAATTTTTTTAAAAAAAATTTAAAAAAGGAAATAACATTCCTTCTCTGGTAGCTCAGATGGTAAAGAATCCACCTGCAATGCGGGAGACCTGTGTTTCATCCTTGGGTGGGGAAGATCCCCTAGAGAAGGAAATGGCTACCCACTCCAGCATTCTTGCCTGGAGAATCCCATGCACAGAGGAGCCTGGCAGGCTACAGTCCATGGGGTCGCAAAGAGTCAGACGTGACTGAGGGACTTTCATTCTATCTATCTATCACGATACTCATTCCTAAATAACTGCTGTCCAGCGATGCCAGCCAGCTCCTTCTCTGGTCTCTGTAACTTCAGCTCAGCCCATTTACCACTGGCTGAAGCATTATAACCCCTTATATCACAAGGGCCTAAAAGATATGAGATCACATTCAGCTACACCTTCCATGCTGAAACAAACATTAAAAGTGCTCTGTGTCTAGTTACAACCACTTCTCCAGTAAGATGGTGGTGGGGGCGGTTTAGTCACTAAGTCGTGTCTGAGTCTTTGTGACCCCAGGGACTGTAGCCCGTCAGGCTCCTCTGTCCATGGGGATTCTCCAGGCAAGAATACTGGAGTGAGCTGCCATTCCCTTCTCCAGAGGATCTTCCCGACCCAGGGATCAAACCCAGATCTCCTGCATTGCAGGCGGATTATTTACCAACTGAGCTACACAAGGGAAGCCGCTTGGTAAGAGGAGGTTTAGAAAAAGCCCAACAGCACTAATAAGAATGTATACGACGGCCAGCACAGAGCCATCTCTTGAGAGCAAAGGACCTACCAGGGGGATCACGTCCAGAAGGAACACGAGGAGGGTGCAGAGCTCTGAGACCGTCGGGGGAGGGCCGATGCTTCTCCCAACAGTGGGACTCTGCTTCGTCGGTCTGCATGAGCCACAGGAAAGAAAAACCACTCTCTTGTATACTGTCAAGCAATTCCTATGATTTCCGATAAAGTAATTTATTCTATTTCAACCACAGTGAAAGACAGCTTCTGTAGTTCTAATAATTCAGCCTTGATGCCAAAAACGATCTAACACAGAGAAGCGTCAGTTAAGTCCTGAATCCAATTACCTCCGAAGCAGGTTGACTCTGAGATGAACTTTTATCATAGCAGCAGAGGGTGGTCCATGTCCCCACGGGATTCTATACCTGGCTGATCTCAAGCTGTCAACAGCAACAATTCCAGGTCCCCACCCCAAACCAAAGGCATGTTCCCAGGGAAGGAGCCTGGCTACAGAACGCAGGACAGCTGCTGGACTTGCTGTGGGAGCAACCGGAGAAAGCACCCTGACCCCGTGTCACCCCCACGAGCTTAGAATCCCTCAGCTCCCAGAGAGAACTGCTGCTCCACTGGGAAACTCTACTGGTGGCTGCTTCTCTTATTCTCAAACTCAACACTTCCTTTTCAATAAGTAGGCAACTGGATACCTAAGTTAAAAAGTCGATATATTGGTTCTCAAAACAGTAAAGTTTGGATTCATCTTGCTGTCACAGTACATACAGTTTGACCTAAGTTAACTTTCTTCACTGTAAATGATCGCTGAGGCATCTCAGTGTTTATCTGGGTAAGAAATGACAGAACTGCATTCCCTGCATCCGGGAGATTCTGCTCCTAGGTGCCTATTCTAAAGAGACCCCCGCGTCTGCATATAAAAAGACAGGATCAGTGTGGTCAGCTGGGTATTACCTGCAGTGATAAAAAGACTGAAGCTGGTTTATTCACGCACTGGACGACTGCAACCAAGGTGAACCAACTAGGTGTGTGTGTTACCATATAGATGAATCTCCAGAAGGCTTTGACCCCCACCTCCCAACCAAACACACACGGGTGAAAAGTTACATACAATTTGATACCATTGACATAAAACGTGAAGAGGCTAAACAGACTATCATTTCTGGATACTTGCTTTTAAACTGGATACTGTATACTGGATACTTTTTTTATATATTTGTTATAAAAGCATAGACCTCACTGGGACAGACATGAACTTCAGGACAGTGATAAAAGCTGGGATGAAAGGAGGGAAGCTGCTGGGAAGGTAAGGGGTTAGCTCTGTTTGGGTTGTAATGTTTTATTCCTTTAAAAAAAAATGTGAAAACCAAAGGTCAAATACTGTCCACGATTTTAGCGATGGGTTCAAGTGTGTCTGACATTATTTCCCATCTTTTCCTGCACCTGAAATGTTTCACAGTTAATTCTCTTTTTTAAGGAAAGTGTTCCTCATAACTCTGAAATGGAGCTAAGCTGACCAAAACACACTCTGGTCTCAGTATGACACGGTCTTGCTGTCACCTGTGGTTCCAATCACAAGTAATTTATTCATCACAGATTGGAGCGGCTGCTGGGCCCGGCACCAGAAGTGGCAGAGGACACGGCAGGAGCAGCTGGGATGCCAGGCAGGCAGGCAGAGCTGGTTCCAGTCTCAGCTGCTGCTGATCTCCTGTGCTATGTCACACGGGATCCGTCACGTCTCTGATCTCTGGCTCTCTCATTCGAGGGACGTGCCTGCTTCTCCTGGGGATGTGTGGAGGGGCCAGCCTGAGATGAACGTTAGTAAGTTGCACTTTGATTACGGCTGCGGGCACCGAAGACGGTGTGACAGCGCAGGACATCCCCAAGGAGGTGACAGGAATCAAGTTTTAGAGCGTGAATCGCAGGCCAGAACTGGGTCTGAGAGGTTACACCCCTGCTCCTTTGCAGGGAAAATCTCCGGGGAGAGGGCCCCACGGAGAAAGCTTGCTGTCCCAAGCTGGTCACCGCCCACAGTTTGGAGTCGGTGCAATCCACCAGATTGAAAGTGACGGGAAAGCTGACTACAGCAGCTCAGAACATAAATCCTTTCATCTGGACAGTTATATACTGATTTCAGCAAGAATTTAAGATGACTGATGATTTCAAAAACGCTCTTTCCAGTCCCTCGGCCACGAAACCAAGCTTGTTGAGGAGATCAGGCCTCTAAGGGCACAGAGGGGGGAAACTGGATCAGACCGACGCCAACCAGAAAATGCATGGGTTTGTTTCTGAAGTTTGACTTTAATACGGAAGCATCCGCATCATATGAATCCTCTCAACGGCAACATTCTTAATTCTATTATGAGTTTAAGTGAATCCAATCATGTACTCAGCAGAGACCATCCCAGTGTTGGCCATCTAGTATAACCTGACCACAATAAGCAGCTATGAAAAACCATGACAGCCTCAATTCCTGCCCACATGTTTAGAAAGCCTGAACCGGAGGCTTACCTAAAACAGTCCTCGAAACACCTTGTCATGTAATCCCAGAGGAAGTCTGAGCTCAGGGATGTGATCAGCAAGTTCACTGTTTTAACAATCTCAGAGGCGTTTCTGTTTTCTTTTATTGCACTGTAAAGCAAGAGGGATACTTATAAATCTATCTATGAAAAATCCTGTATTATGGGAATACCATGTCTGAAAAACACAAAGTCACTGTACCGTTCGTTCACCTGGGGTGCAGTGTGGGAATAAACCTGTTTCAATATTTTATGACTTATTTCTGGAGAGGCTGACAAACTTGGTCATAAATAAAATATTACCGCTCTTACATAGGGAAAAGCAAGCACGCGCCATCCTAAATAGTATTTATATTGATATATTCCCTCAGAAGTAAGCTTCAAGCTACTGCAAAAAGAATGTGACATGGAAAACCAGCTCCAGTCCAACTATTGGTAATTACATACTCCACTGGTAAAATAAACACGGTACAGCCATTTGGGAGAGAAATCTGGCTAACATTTAAATGCACGTCTTCTATGACTCAGGGAATTTATTCTAGGGATTTATGCTATAGAAATCCTTGTACAAGCACACGAAGATGTACACATAAGGGTATTATGAGAACGTCATTATGAAGGATTGAAAAAGTAGAAACCACCCAAAGTCAATGAGAGATTGACCAATTGGTCAGGACTTCTTAGGCAAGTGCCAGCTCCTTACTGAGGACTCCAAGGCGACCATTATCCTCAACAGGAGAAAACTGAATAGCCAGTCACAACTTGAATTAAAAGAAATTAACCGGCAACTGACCAGTGACTGCAATTTCAGCTTAAAAACAAAACACAGGCACCTAGATACTCATGCACTGAAAGTCTGGAATGTTTTTTGTTTTTCTCAGAAGGGCGGTGGCACTATGGATGGTATCTTTTTCTCAATACTTTCAAATTTTGGTACATTCTACCATGAACATGTATCACTTTGATATTCAGGAAAACAGCAAACTACTCTCATTCTGTGAGGCAAAAAAAAACAAACACGAAAGACTCCTGGTATACTTACAGTTAATAACCAGAAAAATCTAATAGATGGCAATGTTCAATCCTTGTGTGTGTGTCCATTCAGTCCTGTCTGACTCTTTGCGACCCCATGGACTGTAACCCGCCAGGTTCCTCTGTCCCTGGAATTCTCCAGGCAAGAATACTGGAGCGGGTTGCCATGCCCTCCTCCAGGGGATCTTCCCCACTCAGGGACTGAACCTGTGTCTCCTGCATTGGCAGGCAGTCTCTTTACCACTGAGCCACCTGGGTATAAATTTTCAGTATACCAATACCAAGTCAGGGAAAAAGAAAAAATTACATCAAGAATAAAGGAAAAAGGAAGAGGTAGGAGACAGGGGTTCGATTCCTGGGTCAGGAAGATCCCCTGGAGGCGGGCTCGGCCACCAACTCCAGTACTCTTGCCTGGAGAACCCCAGGGACAGAGAAGCCTGGCGGGCTGCAGTCCGTGGGGTTGCACGGAGCTGGACACGACCGAAGCAACTTAGCACACACACTATCGTGAAAAGAACAAAAACAGAACAAGACACAGGGCTGATGGATAATCACACACTGTATAAGCTATCGCCTTGTCTGCTGTCTCCCAAACCTGCTGTGCCTTCTGGTCCTGGAGCGTGAGCCCCTGGGGCCCCCCCTTGCTCTCTGACTAGTCTCCTGAGGACTCACACCCACCGGCCCCACCTCCCGCCTGCCCTCTTCCCAGTAACTCACACTTGTACACTAGACCCAGCTGCCTTTGTTGAGCAACTTTTCACACTCTGCCAAAATACAGTCTGTTATTTCACAGGCTGGGACAGAGACAAGATCAAACTCCTTGTAACCTTCTCAGTGATCAACAGGGAAAAGTTGATTCAGGTTGACTGATTTAAGAGCGAAGGTTATGTTAAGGTATGGCTTGACCTGCTACATCTCCACTGTCTTGAGCACATCATCATTTATGGCAAACAGAAAAAAAAGCATCATTAGGGAGGGAGGAAGAGTGAATTTGGAAGCCACACCCCTACCTTATCACTGAATTTCCACTCTGAGTGTAGCTAAGTTTAAGATCAGAGCCAAGAGCATCTCTGCAGTAAGAATAAAAGGCCCGGATGACTTCGAGAAACAAATTCTCAACAACTTGAGGCCCTGCAATTAGAAAGAAAATGGCCAAACAAATGAATGAATGAGTAAATAAGAAATAAAATATCAATATTTTTTTAAAAATCCATTTTTAAACCAATAAATGACAAATGTGTGAAATATATCATGAGTAATCCTATATACATAGACAATTTATATAATCTTAAATGTATAGAAACTTAACTTTGGTTGTGAAAATCACAACTTTAGTTGGGGGAATAACATCCATGAAGACAGTCACCATTTTTGTTGTTCAGTCGGTCAGTCATGTCCGACTCTTTGTGACCCCATGGACTACAGCACACCAGGCTACCCTGTCCTTCACTGTTTTTCAGCGTTTGCTCCCACTCATGCGCATTGAATCAATGATGCCAAACAACCAGCTCATCCTCTGCCGTCCCCTTCTCCTCCTGCCCTCAATCTTTCCCAGCATCGGAGTCTTTTCCAATGAGTCACCACTTTGTGTCAGGTGGCCAAAGTACTGGAGCTTCAGCATCAGATCTTCCCACAAATATCCAGGGTTGATTTCCCTTAGGATTGACGGGTTTGATCTTGCTGTCCAAGGGAACATTTTTGTAGGGCTTACTATGCGCCGGCCACTATTCTGAGCATTCTGTAACTATTAACTTATTTAATCCTTACAACAGCCAAGGAACCAGGCATCTAATGAGGTATGCTGTCCTGATTACAGATGAGGCGACTGAGGCTGAGGAACTAGCCCAGATGGATTCTCCCATGTGGAGGCAGGGATGAACATCAAGATCACAGAAACTGCCCGGCCAGAGACAGTCCCTCTACATAAACACCAACAGGGTAGGGCAATGTCCTATTCTGAATACTTTTATGATGAGCTAGAAAGACACAAGAGAAATAATCACCAGCCAAGAAATGCTTAAGATGGCACAAGAGAACTGGACCCTGCCAGACAGGCAGGGGGAAAGCGGCCGGACACGTCTGCTCCACGAGCACCAACCAGCAGGCCGCATGGACGGGAATGGCTTCCCACCCTTGTGATCAGAGGAATGAGCACGACATGAGGCAGAGAAAACAGCAGCTCTGTCAACAAAGAATAAGCTAATAATCTAATCTCTTACGCTTCCAAAGACAAAGGCCCCCTTTTCACAACAAGCCCCAGGTTGTATTTTATCTACAGCGTTAAACTGTGTGTGTGGTCAGTCTTGTTGGGTCTTTGTGACCCCCTGGACCGTAGCCCCCCAGGCTCCTCTGACCATGGAATTTTCCAGGCAAGAATATTGGAGTGGGTTGCCATTTCCTACTCCAGGGGATCTTCCCAACCCAAATGGTTTTTGCTAGTGAAGGAAAGCTTGTGGTTGATATTAAAGGAAAAGAAATGAGGAACTGGCTAAAGCCTGGTAGTCCAAGCACAGGAAGGACTGATCGTCCTAATCCACTCCTTTGTCCTTCAAGTGTGCCCTTCAATGGAAAACTAAATTATCAGAGAGACAAATTCGACTTCTGTGATGGGGCAGAAGGCCATCATTCACCCCATTCCAGAAAATACAACCTGGAGCCCAAGTTAGTTCAACACTCACTTGACTTAGATCAAAGCCTTGACATAAAACATCCATCTCCCAGGCCGGAGCCTAAGCTTTGAATTTGGTCAGGGGCAGCCAGAGCTGCACCTGTCACACACCCAAGTTCATCTGTGTTATAGGAGTAACGTCTCGGGGATTGGCCGTCAGACGGTTATCAAGTAAGGAGGGACGTTCTGACAAGGAGAGCTCAGGCTCTGCAGTCAGACAGACTCCAGAGTTTCAGTCCCAGCTCCGCGGTGGGCCCTGGAAAATGACTCACACTTGCTCCACCCTAGTCTCCATCTGCAGAATACGTAGAGTCAGAAAAGTTACTTAGGCTTTTTGGAGGCATGAAGTATGCATGGATGTATATGAATGATGTGTGTGTTAGTCACTCAGTCATGTCCAACTCTTTGCGAGTTGGCCTGTAGCCCGCCAGGCTCCTCTGTCCCTGGAATTCTTCAGGCAAGAACACTGGAGTGGATAGCCATTCCCTTCTCCAGGGGATCTTCCAGACTGAGGGGGTCAAACCTGAGTCTTCTAAATTGCAGGCAGATTCTTTGCTGTCTGAGACACCGGGGATGTATGGATGTGAGAGCTGGACCCTAAAGAAAGCTGAATGCCGAAGAATTGATGCTTTTGAACTGTGGTGTTGGAGAAGACTCTTGAGAGTTCCTTGGATAGCAAGGAGATTCAACCAGTCCATCCTAAAGGAGATCAACCCTGAATATTCATTGGAAGGACTGATGTTGAAGGTCTAATACTTCGGCCACCTGATGCAAAGAGCCAACTCATTGGAAGAGACCTCGATGCCGGGAAAGACTGAAGGCAGGAGGAGAAAGGGACGACAGAAGATGAGATGGTTGGATGGCATCACTAACTCAATGGACATGAGTGTGAGCAAGCTCCGGGAGACAGTGAAGGACAGGGAAGCCTGGCATGCTGCAGTTCATGGGGCTGCAAAGAGATATGACTGAATGACTGAAATATTAATGATGCTCGAAATAATTGCCCCCCAAACATCACTGCTCTTATTAACAACAGTTAGGACGCATTAGGACCGCAGTCTCCCTTCCAACTTGACCAGAAGCCTATTTTTCCCTTTATTTGCCTAGAGGTGAGCGCCTCGCCTGCTGCACAGACACCCCACACCCATCTCTGGAAGCATCGAGGAAAGATTCACGTACCGACACCTGATGGAAAGGGACTTTGCTAACACTCTCTGCTCCTGTTCTCTGCAAACTGCGCCCTGCAGCAGGCGGCCCTGCACGCTCAGAGGACACCATCAAGACTGAATCCAGGGGAGGAGAAGGGCTTTCCTGGCCTGTGACGCTGTTCAAGGCCTGAGATGCTGATTTCTCAGGGTGAATGGACACTGGAGCAGTATTTTTTTTTTTTTTAAAGCAAGGGAGAGAGATGGTCACTTTCCTCAGCTGACACCCAGAGGACCACAGTGGGTAAAGGGGGAGCCCTCTCGAACTATAGTCTATAGTTTAACCTCAGGCCAGAGACAGATGGGCTCCAGGCGGGGCATTTACAACCAGCCTCCTATGTACATTTCTTGAGGAAAGGAGGCAGGTGGGCTGGAGGCTGGATATTTACCACCAGCCTCCTGTTCGCACTTCAAAATAGGAATAACAACAGAAATAGGATAAAGAGCCAGGCTTCCTTCCTGTTTTAAGATTACAGCCATGGGCAGGTACAGAGGGGCTGAACTCCATGTGCATAAAGGATCAAGACTTCACGCATTTCCCCTCCTTGGGGCAAGGGAGACACTGCACAGGCAAAGGAAGGCTCCTTGGGGGGGGGGGCTCAAAAGAGGAGGGGCACCATCCTGAAAAGAGGAGGGGCACCATTCCGTAATACGTAATGCTAAGCCTTCCCACTGTTGGCCTCTGGGCTGGAATCCATCTTGAGAAAAAGCTGCACACGCATTTTGGGGAGGGTTCTTGGGTTCGTCAGGTGTGGGAAAAGAAATCAGGTAATTGGCCAAAGACAAAGACCTGGAGGAACCGCCCTATACAGATGATTTAACCATCTCCCTACAGTTCTCCTCACCAGATGGGACACCCACACCCTTTCTCTGCCTTACCGATGGACCTGATGTGTGGACGTTCTTTGCGACCTCTGGACGATGTGGCCCACCAGGCTCCCCTGTCCATGGGATTTCCAGGCAAGAATACTGGAGTGGGTTGCCATTTCCTTCTCCAGCGGGTCTTCCGGACCCAGGGATTGAACCTTGGTCTCCTCCATCTCCTGCACCGCAGGCAGATTCTTTACTGCGGAGCCATAGGGGAAGCCTTATCTCTGCCTCCCTTCCCTCTTAACTAAACAAACTGATTCTCTGTGTGCTCCCCTACTTGTTGTTCTGAGTCTCTAATAATAAACTTTGTATCTGTTTTCACAGCTTTTGCCTCTTTGACAAATTTTCAGTGGGGGCAAGGGCCAGTGGAATTCTGCTCCTGACCTCTAGCCCTCGCTGGACTAGCTGCCAGGATGCCTGGCTTTCATCCAGGCTTCCCAGGTTCAATTTATGAGCAAGGGTCTAAGATCTCATTTCAAGTTACCACTCACTGCTGTCTCTCCAAAAACAGACCCTCCTTCACGTGACAGAGGGTTACAGGACAGAAGGAGCTTGTCTGGACTCCCAAAGAGGAGGGCCCCCTGTTTCCCTGAGACTACAACCAAAGCCATTTAACTGAAGACCCGGTCTCACGAGGTCAGTGCTGTGCGTGCCCTGCAGGCATGTGTGCCGATGAGCACAACAGAGGAAGGGTACTTTCCTAAAACAAAAGTTCAAGGAAGAATCTGCCTGCAAGGTGAGAGACCCGCATTCGATCCCCGGGTTGGGAAGATCCCCTGGAGAAGGATATGGCAACCCACTCCAGTTTTCTCGCTTGGAGAATCCCATGGGCAGAGGCGCCTGGTGGGCCACAGTCCTACAGAACGGGATTGCAGAGAGCTGGACACGACTAAAGCGACTTAGCAGCAGCGGCAAATAGCAGAAACTGAAGCAGAGAGCATGAGTGAAGTCCCTCGAGATTCTGAAATTCCCAAGATTAAACTGTATTCTAAACCGTGGGGCGGCTTCCCCTGTAGCTCAGTTGGTAAAGAACCCACCGGCCATGCAGAAGACCTGCCTTCAATGCCAGAGACCGGGGTTCGATTCATGGGTCGGGAAGATCCCCTGGGGAAGGCAATGGCAACCCGCTGCCGCTGTTCTTGCCTGGAGAATCCCATGGATGGAGGAGCCCGGCGGGCTGCAGTCCGCGGGCTCTCCAGAGTCGGACCTGAGTTGGCAACTAAACCACCACCGAACAGTGGGTGACTGCATCTCACCGATGTTTAACTCCCTCTCAGCAGGGAAGCCACCTTCCGCCTGTGATGGGAGAGCACTCCAGGTGTTACCTATTTCCGGCTTGTCGAGCAGGCTGACGAGGATGCGGAAAGGCTTCAGGTACCCGTGGTGGCGCTCCTCCACGTCGCTGTCAGGAAACTTCTGGTGCAGGATCTCAGCCAGGCCCTGTTGTTATTGTTTTTAAAAAAGCCACACATTAGGGTATTATATACAGGACAGTGTTGATGGCTTATGGTGAGCGGCGTTGGATTCGGAATCTCCAAAGGAGACGGTTTTGCTTTGGGACCAGAGACTCGACTTCAGTTGCTCAGAGCTTTGTGTGGCAGGAATTTTATGGCGGTGAAAAGTGGGCAGAGAAAGCTTCTGATGTAGACATCAGAAAGGGGTGGAGTTCGGGTGGGGCTTTATATGCTTTTTCAGTTCGCTACTAACAGTAGAAAGGTCTTACCAGACCCACTGCCACAACATACCTCTTAAGGTAACAGAATTCGTCAGAAGGTCCTTAAGGAGGAGAAACATGTCCTTGAGCAAGACACATTGCTGTTATATAATCATGAGTACAGAGTTCAAGGAAAAACATACCCTTGAGCAAGATGAGTTGTTTTGTTGTGTGATCATTAGCTCTGGGTTTAAAGAAAGTTAGTCTTAGAAGAAACAGATTGTTGTCCTAACAACCCAGAGTTTAAGGAAAAGAAATGTCTTATGTGACTAAGATGAAGGAATGTAGAAACAAAAAAGTCTGTCCCTTTCTCCTTGAGGGCCCCCAGACTCCTTATCAACCTACTTAAGAATCAGCTCTCTCGTGTGATGTCACGGTTTGTTCTGGTTGTTAAACACTCTGGGGTAGAACTAAAAGCAGTCACACAGCACAAGATGAGAACCCGTGGCCCTCCATACCACGGGTCTTGCATCCTTGGATTCAGTCGTCCACAGACTGCAAATATTTGGGGGGAAAGATTCCAGAAAGTTCCCAAAGGCAAAACTTGAGCTTGCCGTGCACTAGCAACCACTTATATAGCACTTACACAGTGTTCTACAACATATTTACATAGCATTTATGTCACAAATCATCTAGAGATGGTACCACAAGTAATGTAGAGATGAGTTAAGGTACACGAGAGGATGAGCGTATGTTACACGCAAACACCAGGCTGTGTTATACATACAAGGGACTTAAGCATCTGTGGATTTTGGTATCCATGGGGTAGGGGTAGGGATAGAGCTGCAACCAGTCCCCATGGATTCCAGGGGATAACCACACATGGACTTCTCCCAGCTGCATTTGAAGGAATGGGCCCCATGTCTACTCTGAGGTCCCACAAGGAACCCCACCAAAGAACCACACTCAGGAAGGTCATGATTGGGATCCCCTTTCCAGAAATGCTGCTTTACCTCAACTAAAAGATCCTTGGAGTATTTCTCAAAAAAATACACGGACTGGTCTTCATAAGCATTTGAGACTTCAGATTCAGGCACCACAGTATTTCCTTTAATATCTGAACCTATAAAAGAACAAGAACCATGAGATGTAAAGAAATCTACACGTTTAGAGTACATCTTATTGTGCAAAGGTCTTATGCTCTGATATTTCAAACAACACAATGCCTCCAACAGAAAACCAAAACCAGATCCAGCGAAAAAAAAGTTCTGTCTTTCTGACAGTGGTGTGCCAGGGATCAGACAGGCAGAATTCCATCTCAACAAGCCTCAGTTGAGTTTACCCCCAAGAATTCATCCTGTCTTTGACAAGCATGATTACAAGAATCAAACAGAATGACTATCATTTTTGAAAACCGACTTGTACAGCAGTATGAGAAATCAAGGCATTCTCATCTGTACGCCCTCATTTGAGCCATGGCTAAGTCTCTAGGGTCCTTAGGGCAAGGCACAGCATCTTTCTAAGCAGAGTCTGGACTCATGGGGTCATGGCTTATACAAGTGGAAGTGTTACTGAGCTTGGGTCCCAGGTCCTCTCTACAGACAAGATGCTGAGCCCCCCTGGAAGGGAGCTGTGCATTTGACAAAATCATCTTTTTAACAAAAAAATGTTTAAAAGAGCCTGTAAATATCCCTCTGGAAATCCTTCATAAGCTTTTATGCTATGACTTCTGAACGTTTTATAACTAGGGGAAGAAAGGGTCAAGAGGACTTTCTGACATTTATATGCCCAGTGGCACAGTGGTGAAGAATCCGCCTGCCATGCAGGAGACGTGGGTTTGATTCCTGGGTCGGGAAGATCCGCTGGAGTAGGAAACGTCAACCCACTCCAGTATTCTTGCCTGGGAAATCCCACGGACGGGGGAGCCTGGCGGGCTACAGTCCATGGGGTTGCAAAGGGTCGGACACGACTGAGCGACTGAGCACCATGAGGGTTAACAAGAAAAAAAGCTGAGAAGCAGAGGATTTTCACTGCCTGAATGTTACTCCATGACACTGTAATGGGAAACGTGCACATTACAGACCTTTGTCTAAAGCCACAGAACACACAGCGCCGAGTGTGAACAAACCGGGGACTGTGGCGCTGACGACAGGGTAGGTCCCCCCACTGGGATGCATGTGCCGCTCTGCTGGGGGAAGCTGGTGGTGGGGAGGCCACATGCACTTCAGGGAGGAAGGCTAGATGGGAACTCTCGATTCCTTCCTCTTAAGTTTTGCTGTGACCTTAAAACTGCTCTAAAAAAATAAAGTCTTAAAAGCGAAGCTCTGCAGTCCTTTCACAGTCACTCTGCAGGCCATCTTAGGGACAAGAACTTGGGGATCTGCAACATTCAGACAGTGCTGCCTGCTAGGCCCCAGCGTCTCCTGAACTTGTCCCCATGAAGCCTTCCAGCTGACAGTCGAGGGCTCTTGTCCTGCAGTCTGTCCACAGAAGCATGAACCGGGGTTCTTGCGCGCCCCCAAAGAAAGTGAAGGTGTGAGTCTCTCAGTCGTGTCTGACTCTTGGTGATCCCCCAAACTGCAGCCCGCCAGGCTCCTCTGTGTGCGATTCTCCAGGCAAGAATACCGGAGCGGCCTGCCATTCCCTTCTCCAGGGGAATCTTCCCGACCCAGGGATCAAGCCTGGGTCTTCTGCATTGCAGTACTATCTGAGCCATCGGACGGTAAGTCATCCAATACCTCCCCAAACGCATCAAAGCCACTTATGTTCCCATCCGGACAAAACCTTCCTTGACACATATTCCCATGTTTCTGGGTTTTCTCACACAAACCCTTATCCCATGAAACTTCTCCACAACAACAAGCTTCTACCTGAATAAGGCCTAGCCACCATTACTTTTTGTTCTTTCAAGTTTCTTAAAATGGAATTCGGTTAACATAGTAAAAATCTCATTGCTCAGGTGCTCCCCATGTCCGACACTTTGCACCCCCATGGACTACCATAGCCCGCCAGGCTCCTCTGTCCGTGGGATTTCCCAGGCAAGAACACTGCAGTGGGCTGCCATTTCCTTCTCCAAAAATCCCATTACTTCTCTGTATTTTATGTCCTGATTGCAAAATAACCAAAGCTGCGGGCTAGACAGCAGAACTCTGCTGGCCAGTTGACAGTTCGGGCTGAGTGCCATCTTCCCACACTGGTGACATTCAGAGATGCGTCACTGAGGTTAGAACTCATTCCCCCATTCAGCACCTTCCCTGTGGCTCTCTAGTCCCCACGTACCCAGTAACCACGCGTAAAGCCTTCTGTTCAGAGACATATCCCGTCTCAGGAGGGTCTGAGCGGCAGCTGAGAGGACGTGCACAATGTCGGATCTGAGCAGGGGGATGGCTCTCTCGCTGGAATCCTAGGAGAGGATGGAGGAAACTTTACTGCAAGGTGATGACACAGTAAACTGCCGGCCTTCTGACACGCGGACCCTCTTTACCAGCCTACAAAGCTTAATCTTAAAGAGGAGGTTCTCAGAAGGGGGGGGGTTCTTCACGCGCTGCCCAGGGAGGCAGCTGCTCAGCTCTGCTATGGAAACACCACCCGCATATAAGTGGGCTGAACGTGGACAGTGGTCACTGAGCGCCTGCCCTTCCCTCCTGACGAGACGGCTCGGGTCTCTACCCCACGGCCTCGGGGAAGGCCTGCACCGCCCCTGGAAGAACACAGACGGCTCACCAGACAGGTATAAAACGGGAAGAAGAACAGGACAATCTCCAGGTTATTTCTTTGCACCAGCACATTTGAGTCCAACAGGGAAGCACATAAGGACTTTATCTGCAAAGGACAAGACGCCGTGAACAGTTCATGCCCGAGACACTGAATGTCATTTGCAGCTATTCTTCAAACTCCTAAAAATGAAAACAACTTTTCCTGGTTGTCTTGAAACCACCATGTTAACGTCACGGGTTGTTAACAGAACAACCCGGTGTAAATACGGGAAGCCTGGTTCTAGCTCCAGACGCGAGGGGGGCTCTGGGTCGTGGGAAAGACCTCTCTGCTCCCTTTCAGAAGTGGAGGGGCTTGGACCAGATGGCCAGGCTCTAAGACCTCAGATCCGACAATCCCAGGAAGAAACGCTTTTAGGTTCCAACAGGGACTTTCGACTATACTAAAACTCCAATGATCTTCAGTCAAGTGGACTCCAAACCAATTCAATACGGATTTTGAGGGTCCGTTCTGAGTACAGATAGATGTGCCACAGCTGTAGGATAGAAAAGACTTAAGAAGAGTTTTAACAAAAAGCTGTGAGAACCGGGAAGAGGAGAGAGCTAGATGGTTCAACTGGGGGAACAGCGAAGGTTTCTGGGGAAGCTGAGCTTGGAAGACAGGCCAGACAGACGCTGAGATGGGAGAGATGAGATGGACAGTGAGCGCGGGACGAGGGAGGGACTGGCTCGAGCAAAGACGGCATCACAGACGTGCCAGGCCAGGCGGGGCAGCGAGCTCTGGGGGTGCAGACGGCTGGGAGGGGAGAGTCAGGCCTCGGGGGGGCTGGGGGGCAGACCGTCAGGACACTCCCGAGGATGGGCTTTATCTGCTGGCAGCAGGTATTTTTTCAAGCACAGAAAAGATCTAAGCAGAGTTATGCTTCAGCAAAGCTAAGTCTTGTAGCAACCAAGAAAACACTGGATGGGACAGGGAAGAGATGGGGGGAAATCAGTTAGAAAATTACACGGTGGTCGGGAACAAGACGGCAGAAGCCGAAGCAGGGAGGTGAAGATGGGGGGCAAGACAAAGGGGTGCTGACGGGAAGAGGAGGGGGAGCGCCGGGCATCAGGCGACGCCCCTTCACTACGCTCTGCAGAGAGCCCCACAGGAAGACCTATTATCTCCACTTTGCAAATGGATTCAGGAGTGGATTCAGAGGGCTAAGGAATCACTGCCCATTTTCTTAATGATGAATTCAGTTTGAAGCGAGATCCGCCACTAGGTGGCGACACACTGCAAGGCGTCAAACAAGTGCAGAGCAGAATTGGTGCTTTTGAACTGAGGTGTTGGGTGAGACTCCGGGGAGTCCCTTGGACTGCAAGGTGATCCAGCCAGTCCATCCTAAAGGAGAGCAGCCCTGGGTGTTCATTGGAAGCACTGATGCTGAAGCTGAAACTCCAATACTTTGGCCACCTGATTGAAAGAACTGACTCATTGGGAAAGACCCTGATGCTGGGAAGGATTGAAGGTGGGAGGAGAAGGAGACAATAGAGGAAGAGATGGTGGGATGGCATCACCGACTCCATGGACATGAGTTTGAGCAAGCTCTGGGAGTTGGTGGTGGACAGGGAGGCCTGGAGTGCTGCAGTCCATGGGGTCGCAAAGAGTCGGACACGACTGAGCGGCTGAGCTGAACTGAAGTATAGGAATGTTCCCATGATAGCTTAGTTGGTAAAGAATCCGCCTGCAAGGCAGGAGACCCCGGTTCCATTCCTGGGTCAGGAAGATCCCCTGGAGAAGGGATCGGCTACCCATTCCAGTATTCTTGGGCTTCCCTGGTGGCTTGGCTGGTAAAGAATCCATCTACAATGTGGGAAACCTGGGTTCGACCCCTGGGTTGGGAAGATCCCTGGAGAAGGGAGAGGTTACCCACTACAGTATTCTGGCATGAAGAACTGGAGAAGTTTGGGGAGAAAAGACAACAGATCTGAGAAATTCCCAAGGTCATGAGAAGGCAGGTCACTTCCAGGGAAGAAGGCCTGGGGACAGACCCCTGAGGAGCCTGGACAGCCTAGGTGTGCAAGCAGCCAGAGGAGAGGATGACAGTGGGAGGACAGCGGGAGCTGGAGGAGGGAGCCTGTTTGCAGGCAGGGGTCAGCAGTCAGCGTGACTGGGGTGGGTGGGGGTTGAAAACAGGGCTGCGGCTCAACTGCAGAGCCCTAGCTGGGGGCTCTCAGCAGCCACTTGCGTTGCAGAAGCCACGGGGTCTCCTGAAGGGCCCTGACAGGTGTGAGCAGCACGTGTGAACACGCCCATGGTGATGCAGGTGTCAGAGACCCACGTCCCCATCGGGGCCGCAGAGTGAGGCCGCCTCCTCGCCTGCTCGGAACACCTCCACTTCCCACTGTGCCCCCCCACCCTCCCACCGCCCCCCCAGCCCCCAGCCCCACCGACCACCCCCTGCCAGGACCGGGGCACACACCGTGAGCTGGTAGTCAGTCCCCAGCATGTACTTCTGCTCCTGGCCGGGCACGCCCCGGTTGATGTGGCCCACCACAAAGAGCGAGGCAGGCAGGCGGATGGACGGGCTGGCCAGGACACTCCCCCAGAGGGCGGCATAGAAGACCTCCCTGCCGACCACCAGGGACAGCCTCAGGAGCAGCGCATCCGTCCTAGGATGGGAGATCACAGCGTCAGGGCGCTCCCCGCGGGCCAGGGAAATGCCACCTTCATCATGCTGAGCCGCTGCCGCAGGCCCCTTCGGTGTCTGTCCGTGTGCCCGCTGGCTGTTACTGAATTTGCTAGGACAAACGTGTTACCGAGAGGGGCCGCGTCGTGGCCAACAGGCAGCGTCTGACCGGTCATGTCCCCCTTGGGACACGGAGATCCATCTCCACCTCTGGCCTCGCCATGGATGTCACCGTGCTTGTGGGAGGCGGGCCCACTGCCCCAAGGAGACGAGTAGGCCGGCTTCCCGGTATAAAAAAGCATGAGGAGTCATTAACGAGCCGAAAAGACAAAACAAAAGGCTGACATGACTGATTAAAGACCTAAGTAATGATGAAGACTTCCGTAGTGGCTCAGATGGCAAAGAATCTGCCTGCAATGCAGGAGACCTCTGTTCGATCCCTGGGTCGGGAAGATCTCCTGGAGAAGGAAATGGCAACCCACTCCAGTGTTCTTGCCTGGGGACTCCCACGGACACAGGAGCCTGGCGGGCTGCAAGTCCACAGGGTCACAAAGAGTCAGACACGACTGAGCAACGATCACTCCCCCGCTCAGCGATAGAGACACCCCTGACCCACGCACGGCCACACACGTGCCCACTGACACCGGACTTCAGAAATGCCGGGGACAGCTGTTGCCTGGGCCCCCACCCATGGCACGTTCTAGAAGGTCGGGGCCATTCTCCCGACACTCTGCCCCCAGCACCTCCACACCCCAGCGCCCGCTGTGGGAAGCCCTCCTGTGGGCCACCCGCACGGTTTGGGTCTTAACGTTACCCGGGACGCCATGACAGCACAGCAGCACTCGGGTGGACCGCCTCAGAGAGAAGCAGCGTCGGGCGGTGTGGGCTTGTTTTCCCACCAACACGGACCGAGGCGGGCCCCTCTCTGCTCGGGGAGCTCCTGCGGCTGGCGGGGCCCCTTCCCGCCAACTGTGAAAACCCAGCCTGCGGGCCCGGGACAGTGGAGGCGGCTGCCACGAAGGGATTTCACGTAAGGAGGGGGTCTGACTCGAAATCTGAAATGATTCCATCTTTCATATGCTTCCTATCTGCATCGACCACAGGGGGGGAAAACACAGGAGGACAAGCCCAGTATAAAGCAGTGGGGCTCTGGAACCAGCGAGCCCATGTCCGCTTCCTGGCAGTGGAGCCTGGGGCAAACGGAAGCCGTGTGCACGCCGTCTCTCAGCTGAGGTGGAGAAAAGGGGTGAGAACACGCGAGCGTCTCTGGAGCACGCACTCAGCACGGGTCTGCTCTGCTGGCGGACCCTCCCCAGTGCCCAGCTGAGCGTCTGACACGCGGCTGGCCCCCGGGGAAACCGTCAGACGAATGCCACTCTCTCCATTTCACTGGGACCCACGCTGCCTTCAGCTTGCTCTTGTTGTTCAGCTGCGAAGTCCCGTCCGACTCTTTGTGACCCCACTGACCGCAGCACACCAGGCCTCCCTGTCCCTCACCGTCTCCCGGAGTTTGCCCAAGTTCAGCTTGCTCAGTATACGTTTCAGCATTTCGTACAAAAAAACATCTACTACCTTTTGACATTAAAAATTAATTCTGTTTTCCTTAAACCTAGAGTGAACCTTTTTGACTCATAAAATATCCATGGCAAATGACGCAGAGGAAAAAAAACAAAATGAAGAAGCATCAGTGGCTGCCAAATGCTTACAAGGACACAGAATGGTTTAGTGGCTAAAGGTGTCGACTGGTTTTCTATCAAGGCTGAGCAAACAGTTTATCTCTGCCCAGCTCTGAAAACCACCAAAAGCCCTAATTTGGGGTACAGGCACCATTCAGCAGCTGCGGTTACGGTAAGCTGGGCAGATGGGTCACTGTGGACACAGTGGATGGACAGGATGGTCCTGAGCTAGGAAGAGATTCCCACAGCAGCAGATTAAACCAGGAAGCCCCAGAGAGCTCCTCTCTCCAGGGTCCCTATCACACAAGACCAATGCCAAGCTGACACCCATCACAAGCACTACAGTGTGGACACTGCTATCTCTGCCCCTTGCTTACAAAAGCGTATCCCCAAAGCACATTCCGTGGAACACTGGCCACGGAAGAGGGGGTTCCACCGTCCAAGAGCCTGGGGAATGCCACTTCAGCTATCCCTTCTTTAATATTCAGAGAACACTGCTTCCCTTGTGGCTCAGCTGGTAAAGAACCCACCTGCAATGCAAGAGACCTGGGTTCAACCCCTGGGTCAGGAAGATCCCCTGGAGAAGGGAAAGGCTACCCACTCCAGTACTCTGGCCTGGAGAATTCCACAGACTGTACAGTTCATGGGGTCGCAAAGAGTCAGACAAGGCTGAGTGACTTTCACATTAAAGAAGCAGTTTAATATAAAAATAAAAATTTTACCTTAAAAATGAATGGATATTAAAAATTGAAATGATGTTACAGATCAGAAAACAAGCAATTATGAAATGACTCTGCCATGCAGCGGGGTTTCCTAGGCGGTGCTAGTGGTAAAGAATCTGCCTGCCAACGCAGGAGATGCAGATTTGATCCCTGGGTCAGGAACATGCCCTGGAGAAGGTAATGGGAACCCACTCCAGTATTCTTGCCTGGAGGATCCCATGGACAGGAGCCTGGCGGGCTACAGACCATGGTGTCACAAGAGCTGGACATGCAGTCTTGTAACCAAACAACAAAACTGCTGCGGAGCACAAAGTAAAGAGCAAGATAACTGGGGTTAAAAGCTAAAGTCAAAGTTGCTCAGTCCTGTCCGACTCTTTGCGACCCCATGGACGGTACAGCCCATGGAATTCCCCAGGCCAGAATACTGGCCTTCCTTCTCCAGGGGATCTTTCCTACCCAAGGATCAAACCCAGGTCTCCCGCATTGCAGGTGGATTCTTTACCAGCTGAGCCATAAGGGAAGCCCAAGAATACTGGAGTGGGTAGCCTATCCCTTCTCCAGGGGATCTTCCGACCCAGGAATGGAACCGGGGTCTCCTGCATTGCAGGTGGATTCTTTACCAACTGAATTATCAGGGGAGGGGAAAAAAAAGGCCAATTAACCATCTACTAAAGAATTACTCATATCACCTTAGCTGTGAAGTTCCAAAATAAGTGTGCATGGTTCAGCATCCAGAATGGAAGTCTTCTCTATTTAAAATCGACAGTTAATAAAAACCAAACACACACGCCAGCCCCTAATCCATTCCTCAGCCACCTTTGCTGCTGCTCCCTGCCCTCTGTGAAGGCAAGCCCATTCCTACGACATTAACACTCTCTCTTCTACTCAGCTGACAGCCAGTGAGGAAGGCAGGCTGGGTGCCGGGGGCCCCGGGCACTTCCTGACTCTAGCCGCGTGGTCACTTGCTGAATGGACCCTCGTGGAAGGCGAGCTGTCATGAGACCAAACAGCCTGGGGCGTGACCATCTGAAGCAGCAGGGCAATAACAGTAGCGCCCTGCACCACCACATCAGATGCACGCCAGATACGGGGAAATCAACCCTGAGTACCCACGGGCAGGACTGATGCTGATGCTGACGCCACAACACTTTGGCCACCTGATGCGAACAGCTGACTCACTGGAAAAGACCCTGATGCTGGGAAAGACTGAGGGCCAAAGGAGAAGAGCATGGCAGAGATGGTTGGATGGCATCCCCGATTCAACGGATGTAAACCTGGGCCAACTCTGGGGGACAGTGAGGGACAGGAAGGCCTGGTGTGCTGCAGTCCATGGGGCTGGGGCTGTAAAAAGCTGGACGCAACTTAGTGACTGAACAACAAGGGGGAGAAAACTCTAGGACCAGCAGGGCTTCATCAGCGTGGCGCTGGCCTTGGCCAGAAGAGAGGCCAGTGGAGATCTGTCCACTGCCATTTAAATCAGGGTTTCTCACCCTGTGCCATGTGGACCCCTGGGGCCGGGCCCTCCTTTGCAGTGGGGGCAACTGTGTGCAGCCTGGGATGTTCAGGCAGACCCTTCACCTCTACCCACTAGATGCCAGTAGCACCCTCCCCACCCCAGTGTAACACCCAAAAAAGGTACTCAGGTATTGCCAAGGGTCCCCTGGGGGCCAGAGCCACCCTAAGCTGAGAACCACTGAGTTCAAGGGTCCTCTCTGGGGAGCTGGGTTTTGCCTGCTTTCCAACCACTGAAAACTTCCCACCTCTCTTCCATCTCCTCAGAGCAGGGGTTTAGTAGCCACCCCCAACCATGAATCCTTGTCTTCCTTGTACAGCAACTCACAGCCAGCCACGTGGGCACTTCTTGTACACTTTACAAAAGGGATTCTGGGCAGGAGTGGTTTGTGGACATCAAAGGGTTATTAGAAAGCAAGGGTGAGTAACCAGACCGAACGCCGGCCAAAATCTCCATTGCCTTATTGTTCACTGACAAGCAGACCAGGAACTGTCCCCGCCTCCACGAGACCCATGACTCAGCAGCCCCCTGCGTTTGCTTACTCACCCCTCAGCACTTTGCACCAGCTCGGACACCGTGACTGCCCCGCCCCCACACCCTCTGCAGAGTATCTGCTGGGGGTGGGGGGGATGTCTGACTCAACTCCTGAGCAGGTTAGGAAGGAACCCTCTCAAACTGATCTGGGTACATGCAGTCACCTGATCGCTGTGCCCACACACCCGTGCTCGGAGACCACACAAGCCTCCCCCAGCCTTCACCTTGGAAGGCTGGTCACTGGGACCCCAGAGCGCTGCAGATGCCAGATCCAGCTTTGTGTCACAGCGTCACAGCCACATGAACCCCATGACTCATGGAGCTTTACTCAGCTCTCGGCTGAACGCTGAGAAATCATAATATTAGGAGAAAACACTCGTGTTCATCGGCTGGAGCAACTGTTAAAATGAACATTCATTGATCAGCCAGGAGAATATATGACAACACCCTGACTACTGACAGGTTTCTGGTCTGATTCATTCTTACAGGTTAAGAAAAAATTGCCTTACACTGTGGGAACTGAAGTGCTCATCGTTAGATGATGGGGTGCGGGGCGGGGGGAAGCATTTACAGTAAACATCTGTTTTTTTTTTTTTCCCCCAGTTTTATTTATTTATTTTTTTATATTTTTTTTATTTTATTATTGTTTTTGCCATACATTGTCATGATATCACCATGGGTTTACATATGCTTCCCCTCCGGGTCCCCCCTCCCTCCTCCCTCCCCCCCGGGAAATCTCGCTGCACCAGTCCCGAGCATCAATCCTGGGCTGGCGATTGATTAGACACATGACAATTAACATGCTTCAATGCCCTTCTCCCATATCATCCCACCCTTACCCTAGCCCCAGGCTCTTTCTAGAAGTTCTGGTCCATTCATGTTTTCCTAACAGATTGTAAACATGAATGGACCAGAACTTCTAGAAAGAGCCTGGGGCTAGGAGTCAAGACCAGAGTCGGGTAAAGGTTGGCTTGTTAACTCCGTGTGACCCTGACTCTTCCCGAACCCACATGCCCACCGGGCCTCGCAGGCTGTGGTGCTAGGTTTAAAACAGCAACGAGACGGACCCTGCCTCCGAGGGAAGTGGATGCCAGTGACTCGGTACATCGCCGAGGTGGATTCCCCACGGGGAGGTGGAGAGCCACCACCCGCTCGGAGTGGAAGCCTGAAATGGGCCCAGTGCACATCAAACACCAGGATGGATGCTCATGCCTAACGCACCCTGGGTCAACAGCAACCATCCTGCCAATATTCTGATAATTTGGTTTCCTTGAGGGGCGCACTCTGAGCGGGCCTTGGATGGAATCCCTGCTTCCGCTCCACGCCCTCAACCCTCCAGCCACAGCCGACACCGTAAGTCAAAGGTGGCACGGCTGGGGTCTCTGGTATGGGGAAGATTTGAGCAGGGCTTTGTGTCATCACACGGAAACTTGTGCAAGCGTCCAGGTTTCTAAACCTCCTGGCCAGCTGCATGTGGGCTCTGGAAAACGGGTCCTGTGAAGAGGGGCTCATCACTGTGGCATCACTCAGAACAGTTCTCACATTATGATTCTCCAGAAACACTGTGTATATGCCATGATCCGCATGGATAAATCCTCTCTTCCATTCCAAGTGAAAGACACTCAGTCGTGTCCGACTCTTTGTGACCCCATAGATTATACAGTCCATGGAATTCTCCAGACCAGAATACTGGAGTGGGTGAGCCGGTCCCTTCCCCAGGGGATCTTTCCAACCCAGGGATTGAACCCAGGTCTCCCACATTGCCGGCAGATTCTTTACCATCCTAAGCAATGATCAAAACCACCACAATATTGTAATTAGCCTCCAATTAAAATAAATGAAAACAAACAAATAAACACTGCTGCATGAACTTCTCTGCCTGTGAGCTTGCCAAATCTCTCCAAGGTGCTACTGAAACTTGTCAAGCTGAGCCCTACCCATCATGAAACCCAGCCTTGCTTTTTTATTCGGAAGCAGCCTAGTAAACAATGGGCTTCCCTGGTGGCTCAGACGGTAAAGAATCTGCCTGCAGTGCTGGGGACCTGGGTTCGATCCCTGGGTCGGGAAGATCCCCTGGAGGAGGGCATGGCAAACCCCTCCAGTATTCTTGGCCTGGAGAATCCCCATGGACAGAGGAGCCGGCCAGGCTCCAGTCCGTAAGTTCTCGAAGAGTCACGGGTGACTGAGCCACTAACGCTTTCACGTTCCCGAGTTGTAAACAGCAGAAGGGAGGAGAACTTCAGAATCTGACAAGTTAAGAGGCAGAACCCCACCCCCGCCGCCCACAGACCAGAGAGACTCTGGGGAACTTTCTTACCTCCTGACCCTCACCTGGAAACGCGGTAAAACTCGAAGGGGCATGCGGTACTTCGTCAGGCAGAGGCGTCACAGCAAGGCAAACATCAGCATGACTACTGCGCCTACCCTGCGTCTGAGGTCTTCTCCACACCTCTCCCCCATTCCTCACAAAGCAGGGGAATAAAACAGGCCGGCACCCCACACCCCGGGGGCGGGGGGCCATGGGCTCTGGCCAACACCCACCTGTCATAGATCTCCGAGCCCTCCTCCAGGCCGGGCAGCAGGCCGACGACGAAGGCCTGGAGGCTCGGGAGGAGCAGCTTCTGCAGCGGGAGGAAGTACTTCTCGTACAGGCCGAGCAGCACGGGCCTCACCGACATGGCTGCGTGCGCCAGAAGCGGGAACAGCCCGCAGCTGTGGGGACAGAGAAATAAAGGGAGAGGAGGGAAAATGAGAGGCCTGCTCAGAAGCTTTGAGGGATCGGCCAGCCGCAGGGGGTTTCGAGAGCAGCCGGCCAGCTGGCCAGCCAGCCAGCCAGCCATCCAGCCAGCCAGCCGTCTATGCTGGTAATGGAGGTGCCCAGCCGTCACGGGATGCTCACCACCCAGTGCAGGCATGGGGCAGCAGGCCACAGGCAGTGTGTACACAGTGCATTTCAGCCCACAGGGAAAAGTCAGGGAGGACCGACTCCAGAGGGCGGGCCCTGGGGAACCTCCTGATGGACCGCTTCATGGCGAACGGATGCATCCCTTTGAGTTTCACTTTGCTCATCCTTTTCTGATCTGGTGAACCGAAACATGGATTCCTTGGAGAATAAAAGAGGGAAGTGGCGGGTGAAGCGAGCATTACCTGTACAGGAACAAATCCTTGGCCAGCCATTTGGTCCCCACGATTTTAAAGATGATCTCATAGGTTTCTAAGGCTTTTAAGTGCACGCCACTGGGCAACGCAGGATGCAGGCACTGGGCTAATCTCTTGCTGATGATGAGTCGTCTGGGCAACAGGGAATACCTCAGGTTACTCTGCAGAGCCTGGAAAACAAGAGGAGACGCACATTAGGAAGGTGGCGGCGACGTGGACAGAGGGGCACGCATCCCCCGAGGCCGGGAAGACCCCAGCAGGCCGCAGCGTGGGTGTAAGAGGCAGTATGTGACTGGACACGAAGACACAGCGATGGCTTGGGAAGGCTCAGGGTCGAGGGTGGCGAGCCAGCATCTGGGAAACAGGGCTGGGGGAGGCCCTGGCATTCCTGGAGGGGACACAGGGCGTGGGTTCAAGAGTGGGGGAGACCCTGCATCCCTTCAACAGAGAAGGAAATGGCGACCCACTCCAGCATTCTTGTCTAGAAAATCCCAAGGACAGAGGAGCCTGGCGGGCTTCAGTCCATGGGGGTTGCAAAGAGTCAGACACGACTGAGCACACTGTACATGCTTTCCTTCAAAGGGCCCCTGGCTCCATCAGGCCAGCCTCCTGAGAAGCCACATGCTTCCCTCTGGGGAAGCCTCCAGTCTGCACCTGCGATCAAGCAAAACACAGACCTCCCCGGCCCCGAGAAGAGCCTTGTTTGTGAGCCGTGGAAGGCCTGCATTTCCCATCAACCTTCTCCCAGCTGCGCTTCACAGCCAGGTATTCTGCATGCGGTTCAGGGGGTCAGGGTGGGGGGGCGCCCTGCAGAGATGAGGAGCCGTGCTTCTAGGCCAGGACTCCCGGCATCTTTGCCAGTCAGTTCCACAGGAGGAAGTCAGGTCCCTGCTGGTGTGAATAACAGCACCCCCCACCCCTCCCCAAGCGGGCCTCCTCCAGCAGGATACGGGCCTATGTGCCTGCTAAGTCGCTCAGTCGTGCCAGCTCTTTGTGGCCCCATAGACGGTAGCCCATCAGGCTCCTCTGTCTGTGGGATTCTCCAGGCAAGAATCCTGGAGTGGGTTGCCACGCACTCCTCCAGGGCATCTTCCCGACCCAGGGCTCAAACTCGTGTCTCTTGCAGCTCCTGCATTGACAGGCGGGTTCTTTACGACTAGCGCCACCTGAGAGGCCAGGACTGTGGGCCTGCTCTGTGCTAGGGCATTCCTGGGCGTTCGCCGCACCTGAGAAATACAGTGGATGGATTTCCTCCTAACAGGGCGCCTCCCTCCTGGGGGCATGCCAAAGCTGTTCCTCTTGGCATTGAGTGGCTATTCCGAGAGCGCTGGGTGGGTCCCCGCGACGCAGTCTTACACCAAATGTCTGCCCTTACCGTGTAACAATCCACACGACTCACACAGATATTGACTGGAAGCTGACAGGGTGAAGTCCACGCTTCTCACAAAGCCACTCAAGGAGGCCTCCACGGCGGACTCCCGCCCGATGTGCCAGCCCCATCTCTCAATGCTTCAGCTTCAAACTTTCTAACAACACAGGTCCACCGCAGGCCCCTGCCTGCCCTCCACCACCCACCCATCACCAGTTCTGCCTGCATGTTCTCCTCACCGGACTCAGCTCAGCACCTACTCAAGGAGGCAGGAGGGTTCCCCCGCCCCAGGGCACGGTGCCCGTGGAGCTGTGCCCCATCGGGTTCCACGTGTCACTGACTGGCAGCGTGGAGCTAAGCGCCATCCTCTCCCGGGCTGAGCTGTGTGAGCCGTGTGGAGCTGGATCTGTCTTCTTCCTCTGCTTTTTCCGGAACCTCGCTTGGCACAGTGACCCCTCCTAAGGCAGACAGCTCGCAGGAACATCACCCGACATGTGCCAGAGCCATGTGGTCTCAGGCCCGTGACAGCTTGTTTTCTAGAAGCAGGAAAACAATTGCACCTCTAAAACACACACTGAGGTTACGCAGGAGGTAAAGGTTTTCCCTGCTGAAGGAAAATCAGAAGCACAGAGTAAACTGAACTCTCAAATTCAATAAAACTACCTCTAAAGAAAAAAAAAAAACCCTCACGATCATCAAGAAATACCTTAAAATATTATTTGCAAGAGTTGGATGACTTAAAAGAAAGGGAAAGCCAACCAGTATCCTTTAATATGCTCATGTCCAGGAGAAAACAAAAACTGAGGCAGCGACCTGGCAAAAAGTTCTGTGACAGCAGGTGAGAACTGAGGTGTCGAGGCCGAGAGAAAACGACCATGGGAGACACACAGGAAGGAGCGCGTCTGATGACTTCTGAACGCGGCCCCAGGCTCAAGGGGTGTGAGCTGGCCGGTCCTGACGACAAGGCTCTTAGGAAACCGTGTCTGGCCTCTCGGCACCTGGGTCCCGGGCTTTCTCCCCGATCCCAGGGGAGGAGAACCAGCTCGGGCCTCACCTGTTGGGCCCGTCAGGCCGCGCTCCTGCCGTTTAGGTCACAATCTCACTTCTGCTCAGCACAGTCTCAGGGCTTCTGCTGCTCGAGGTGCACCAGACGGGCTGCCGCTCCTAACGTGGTCACTGGGGACCCGCAAGCGACTGTTTCCCCCGCCTGTCCCAGGGCTGGACATCAGCAGGATTCCATTTCCCCACCCTTCTGAACGCCGGTGTGGGCACCATGACCTACCCTGGCCAGTGAGCTGAGTGCCACCACGTGTCACTCCCGGTACAGGCTTTAGGAGCCAACTTCAAGACCCAATGGGTTTTCTTTCCCTGCTTCTAAGACTGTGGAGACCCCGCCATGAACTGCAGCCCCTCCCAGACTGGCCCTTGAGAAATTAGACAGCAGAGACTGCCCGCTGACCCAGAGAGGCAGAACCCAACCATGCTGTGAAAACCACTGAGCTGTCTGTTTTGGGGAATTGTTCGTTACCATGGCATAACCTCCGCTCTCCTGACTGATACAAACCTTCCCATGTGAATGGAATTACAAGGAAGCACAGCCATTCATCCCAAATAAACAAGGCTGGTTGCCATTGCTTTCTTGTTTAAGCCGTTACTCCATTTAGTTTTGTAAAAGAAACGTAACTGAGAACCAAAGCCCTAACCGGAACACATGGAATGGATTGTTCACTGTATTCTGCCCAGATGAATCCAAGCAAACACATTATACCCAAGTCAGGGAGTCAGGGCCTCTGAGCGACAGGTATGCTGAAGATGAAGGAAGCTGTCTGATTTGAAGATCAGCAAGAACAAAGGGGACAACACAGGATGGCATCACCGCCTCAACAGATATAAGTTTGAGCAAACTCAGGAAGATGGTGAAGGACAGAGAAGCCTGGCATGCTGCAGTCCACAGGGTCACAAAGAGTCGGAAACAACAGAGCAACTGAACAACAAAGAACAAAGGACACAATCAGATGCACTTAGAAAAATGAGGAGGTGCTCAGCCTTTCTGATTAAAAAGAATACAAATTAAAACTTCTGTGAAGTGCTATTCTTTTCACCCATCAGATTGGCAAGTTAGATGAAAGCATACAGGCTCGGGAGCAGAGCAGAGACACCCAGAGACCATGGCCTGGGTTCATCAAGCCCATAGTCAGGATCAGACAGTACTGGCAAGCTTGCTCCTTGGAGCAGCTATGATACAGATCGCCCTCTGCACCCCTCTCACCATGAATAATGGGGCTAAAATAGTGCTTGGGTCACAGTGATTTTGTTAACACACTTCTCACAGAGGCTGGCATTTAATAAGTGCTTCAAAATTGAGGTTACACAAACAATGAGACAGAGGTTATTATAATGCCTGGTTTAAGTACGCAAGGGTCAGAGTGTGAAATTCCAGTTCCATCCTCTGTTGGGTGAACCCCTTAACCTTCCTGGGCTGCAGTTTCACAAGAATAAAGAGGTCTCACAAAGTTGCAAGCATCATGACATATCCCCACACAGGACATTAGCACAGGGTCTACTGCAGAGGAAACAAGCATCTCCTCTTATTACACTGATAGCTCAGTTCAGTCACTCTGTCGCATCTGACTCTGTGACCCCACGGACTGCAGCATGCCAGGCCTCCCTATCCATCACCAACTCCAGGAGTTTACTCAAACTCATGTCCATTGAGTCGGTGATGCCATCCAACCATCTCATCCTCTGTCGTCCCCTTCTCCTCCCACCTTCAATCTTCCCCAGCATCAGGGTCTTTTCCAATGAGTCAGTTCCTTGCATCAAGTGGCCAAAGTATTAGAGTTGCAGCTTCAGCCTCAGTCCTTCCTATGAATATTCAAGGACTGATTTCCTTTAGGATGGACTGGTTGGATCTCCTTGCAGTCCAAGGGACTCTCAAGAGTCTTCTCCAATACCACAGTTCAAAAGCATCAATTCTTCTGAGCTCAGTCCAACTCTCACATCCATACATGACTACTGGAAAAACCACAGCCTTTACTAGACGGACCTTTGTTGGCAAAGTAATGTCTCTGCTTTCTAATAAGCTGTGTAGGTTGGTCATAACTTTTCTTCCAAGGAGAAAGCGTCTTTTTATTTCATGGCTACAGTCACCATCTGCAGTGATTTTGGAGTCCAAAAAAATAAAGTCTGTCACTGTTTCCATTGTTTCCCCATCTATTTGCCATTAAGTGATGGGACCAGATGCCATGATCTTAGTTTTCTGAATGTTGAACTTTAAGCCAACTTTTTCACTTTCCTCTTTCACTTTTATCAAGAGGCTCTTTAGTTTTCTTTGCCTTCTGCCATAAGGGTGGTGTCATCTGCATATCTGAGGTTATTGATATTTCTCCCGGCAATCTTGGTTCCAGCTTGCGCTTTCATCCAGCCCAGCATTTCTCATGATGTACTCTACATTTAAGTTAAATAAGCAGGATGACAATATACAGCCTTGATGTACTCCTTTCCCAATCTGGAACCAGTCTGTTGTTCTGTGTCCAGTTCTAACTGTTGCTTTTTGACCTGCAAACAGATTTCTCAGGAGGGTCAGGTGGTCTGGTATTCCCATCTCTTGAGGAATTTTCCACAATTTATTGTGATCCACACAGTCAAAGGCTTTGGCATAGTCAATAAAGCAAAAGTAGATGTTTTTCTGGAACTCTCTTGCTTTTTCGATGATCCAACTGACATTGGCAATTTGATCTCTGGTTCCTCCACCTTTTCTAAATCCAGCTTAAATATCTGAGAGTTCATCGTCCATGTACTGTTGAAGCCTGGCTTGGAGACATTTGAGTATTATTTTGCTAGCATATGAGATGAGTGCAACTGTGTAGTAGTTTGAGCATTCTTTGGCGTTGCCTTTCTTTGGGATTGGAATGAAAACTGTGGCCACTGCTGAGTTTTCCAAATTTGCTGGCATATTGAGTGCAGCACTTTCACAGCATCATCTTCCAGGATTTGAAATAGCTCAACTGGAATTCCATCACCTCCACTAGCTTTGTTCATAGTGATGTTTTCTAAGGCCCACTTGACTTCCCATTCCAGGATGTCTGGCTCTAGGTGAGTGTTTACACCATCATGATTATCTGGGTCATGAAGATCTTTTTTGTATAGTTCTTCTGTGTATTCTTGCCACCCCTTCTTAATATATTCTTCTCTTGTTGCCACCTTTTCTTAATATCTTCTGCTTCTGTTAGGTCCACACCATTTCTGTCCTTTATTGAGCCCATCTTTACATAAAATGTTCCCTTGGCATCTCTAATTTTCTTGAAGAGATCTCTAGTCTTTCCCATTCTATTGTTTTCCTCTATTTCCTTGCATTGATCACTGAGGAAGGCTTTCTTATCCCTCCTTGCTATTCTTTGGAACTCTGCATTCAAATGGGAATATCTTTGCTTTTCTCCTTTGCTTTTCGCTTCTCTTCTTTTCATAGCTATTTGTAAGGCCTCCTCAGACAACTGTTTTGCATTTTTGCATGTCTTTTTCTTGGACTTGGTCTTGATCACTGCCTCCTGTACAATGTCACGAACCTCTGTCCATAGTTCTTCAGCCACTCTATTAGATCTAATCCCTTGAATCTATTTCTCACTTCCACTGTATAGTCATAAGGGATTTGATTTAGGTCATATCTGGATGGTCTAGTGGTTTTCCCTACTTTCTTCAATTTAAGTTTGAATTTGGCAATAAGGAGTTCATGATCTGAGCTATAATCAGCTAGTATCAGATTAAAGATGGAGACAAAATGCACTGCATTTTAAAAGAGTTGACTGAAATCCAATCACTTACAAATAATGTCCTTTATTGTCACAAAAGCAAATAAGGACACTAGTTAGATGTCTGAAGAAGAACATTTAAGGAAGTGTTCAGTTACCATGGACAGAGGAGCCTAGCAGGCTATGGTCCGTGAAGTCAGAGTCGGACACGACTGAGCACACTCACACACACACACACACCAGCGGCTAAGACCCTGCATTCCCAATGCAGGGGGCCTAGGTTCAATCCTTGGATAGGGAGGTAGACCCCACAGGCTGCAACTAAAGATCCGGATGCTGCAATGAAGACAGAAGATCCCACGTGATGCAACTAAGACCTGGGGCAGCCAATACTTACATACCTAACATATTAAAAAAAATATATATATATATATATAGTCTCTACTTTCGTGAGACTGTCTCGTCATGTCACTGAGGACTAACGCGTGGAGAGAATCAGCTCCATGTTTTTAAGGCAAATGTAGAACAGGAGTTTTCTAAAGACGTATTCCTCGCTCTGGCTGTTACGTATCCCGAGCACCGAGTGCTGGTTCAGCCCTGGCGGCTTTCTTCACCCAGACACCCTTGATTCAGAGCCTCTCTGCCTGCGGGCTGTTAACTCCAGCACCAGTGCTGTCACCCCGGGGCCTGAGCTAGTGTCTGGCCGGCATGGCGGCCCACTACGACACTGCTCAGTGGGAAGTCGGGGGCGGGGGCGTTCCGGTGGGCTCCCAGCACCCTCAGCTGCTGCTGCTTTCGAAGAAGACCTTCTCCTCGGAGCACCTCTGTCCCAGGAGGTTTCAAAACTGAGTGCTGTGCCCTGCTGCTGGGAATACAAGATGGGTCAGCCGCTGAGCTCCTCACAGTATTAAACACTCGATTTGTTTACCAAATTATTAATTCCATTCGATCCAGCCACTCCATTTTGGGGCACACGCCCAGAACTGAAAGCAGAGACTCAGACAGTCATGTGCACACCCATGTTCACTGCATTACGATTCACAATAGCCCAAAGGCGGAAACCACCCAAGAGCCCATCAGTGGATGAATGGATGAACAAATGTGGTCTGTACATACAATGGAATATCGTTCAGCCTAAAAAAAAAAAAAAAAAAGGAAATCCTGACACGCGCTACAGTATGGACGGACCTTGAAGACACAGCATGAAATAAGCCAGACACAGCGAGACAAAGATACTATATGATCCCACTTACGTGAGGTTTCCAGTGCAGTCAAGTGATAGAGACAGAAAGTAACTGGTGGCGACCAGGGGCTGCGGAGAGGGGGGAATGGAGCTGAGTTTAACGGGCAGTGCGCTTCCAGCTCAGGAGGAGGCAAAAGTTCTGGGATGAAGGGCGGTGGCGGCTGCAGAGCAGTGAAGGACGCTACATGAGACTGGACTGCACGCTCGCAAGAGTTAAAACAGTCAAGTTTATGTAAATTTCACCACCAAAAACCAAGAAAGAAATGAATGCTGTGTTCACCAGCTGCCCTTGCCAGACCGGTCTTGAGCTGCAAGGACCATGAACTCCTGAATGACGGCCACGCCTTGGATTAAAATGAACACTCTTTCCTGACCAGAGAGCAAAGGGCCTCTTTTTTAACAGTCCTGAAGGGACCCAGGGACGTGGTCCAGCCGCTCGAGTGTGAGAGTTTCTTACCCTGTAATTAGCAAAATGGCTCCCCCCTCCACACCCCAGAACTGAGTCCCATCAGCTAGGGCTTGAAACCCCCCGATTCCCTCCTCTTGCCCCTTGAGCTATTCAAAAGCCGCCAAGACTGGCCCCGGTTCAGGTCAGGCAGGCCCACCCTGACTCTGCCTTCCTCTTTCCAGCCTCCATCCAGGCATTTCACTTTGGCAAGACACTTCCTCAGTGACCTAAGCTCAGGAAATATTTCCAGGGAAGCTTCATTGTTTGGGTTGTGTTCTTTAGGAAAACAGAAACCCAGAGTGACTGGCCAATAAGCTTGATACACATATACACCCATGAGCACTGAATGAAAACAACGTATACTCAGAGTGAAATGCTCTTCTGCAAGTGTAGAACAAACATCTCAGGGAAACAGAGGAATTGGGAAGGAAACATGGCCGTGTTTTCAAAATTACTTTTTAACAGGCTAACGAGAAAGGAAAAATATGATTAGACAGGAAATTAAACTTCCTTATTTGTTTCACCCAGGCACTGTATTATTTTACAGTATTCCTTGAGCTATAATTAAGATATAGTTACAATAGTTTTAACCTCATTGTATTCATAGGCTCAGCAGACTGATCTTAGAACAAAATAATAAAATACAAAATATAAGTTGTAAAGAACAGGTCTGAACCACATCTGAGCTCCATTAATAGAGACCAGGAAGTGTCTCGTCTCACTCCACCCAAGGCAATGTTCATGTTTTTCTTTTGTTTCACTCTGACATTATCCAGTCTTACAGTCTGATATTCTCCAGGACTCCCAGCATGATTAAAACGGCTCTATGTAAGAAACATGATTAAAAATTCCAAAAGGGCAAGTCGTGGAATTGAAAAGTAACTCAATATACTTGGAAATGGTTAAGATGATAAATTTTATGTCCTGTGTATTTTAATCACAATTTTTAAAATGTTAGGGTAATTTAATAACATGGGTGAGGGGAGAGTTAAATTACATTTTAAAAATGCTCTAACCTTTTAAAATAAATTTTTAAATCTTTCCTTCAAAAATTCCTAGAGGAAAACATGTCCACACTGCTATATATAAAACAGATAACTAACAAGGACCTACCGTATAGCAGTGACCTCTGCTCAATAGTCTGATGAGCCACATGGGAAAAGAATCTAACAAGAGTGGATCCACGCATATGGATGACTGACTCACTTTGCTGAACAGTGGATAGTAACACAATGTTGAAAAGCAACTATAATATGTGTGTGTTAGTCGCCCAGTCGTGTTCGGCTCTTTGTGACCCCATGGATGGCGGCCCACCAGGCTCCTCCGTCCATGGGACTCTCTCTCCAGGCAAGAACACTGGAGTGGGCTGCCATTTCCTTCTCCATACTCTAATATAAATTAGTCTGAAAATAAAAATAAATAGAAGTTCCCAAAGCAGACAGCCCAGACCTGCTCTCCCAGTGTTAGTGCTGACCTCAGGATGCCCGATGAATGCCTGACGTGCATCTATAAAGGGATACTGAGGAAGTCAATTTAAAACCCCGGCTCTCGTCGAGCAGATGGTACAGCCCTGCATGCCTTCCTTCTGGAAGTCCGTCAGCTTTATAAGGATGTTCATTTTGTGCCACAAAAATGAAGCTACACGGGGAGTCACACTGGCCAGGTGGCACAAGCTTGAACACTCACTAAATACTCGCCAGGGGACAGCAGCGGTGCCCTTCAGACGGAATAAAAAACAGGACAGACACTGAGTACGGACAAACCACCAGGACTTCCCATGTTGAAGCAGGCCTCGCCGGAGAGCATCGGCCTGCCCTAAAATGGCAGTGACCTGCCACCACACCAGCTTGGGGCGGGCAGGAGACAAGTGGGGAGACTGGCACGTCACCACGGCCTTCGAGAGCCGAGGCAGCGGGCCAGGATCCCAGGTAGCCAGCGAGGCCAGCTTCGGTTTTCACTGGGAGGGGGGAGTGACACGGGTACAACTCCTTCCTAAAGGACAAGCGTCCTGCTGAAAAAGGTCCTTGACTCGCGTCTCGCTGTACTGCTTTCTGATCAATGCTGAGAGCAAGCCTGCAGAGCTGCACCCTCACAGAGTCGGCTCTCATCCATGCGGCATGGTACCCAGAAATAAAGCAGAACCCGGGACACAGCGGTTCACTCAGCCTCCTGCATCCGTTAGAGACCCATTAGGACAGATTTTTTTTTCTCTTTTAAAATTTTCTTATGATTAGTTCTTTTGCATCTGATTTACCTTATTGCTGGAGCTTACGTTCACTGGTACTTTGTGAACAAATAGCATGCTATGGCACAGGAAGAACAGACTGAAGGCTGAGCCTCTCCACACCTGGAGAGACCTCACAGTGCACAGAGAGGGGCATGAACCAACCATGTGTGCCAAGAACCACCGATCAAGCCCTGGGCCTGGGCTCCGCTCGGCAAGTCTCAGAAACTCGTTTTCATCAGCTTGTACGGCAGGCTCGGCAGCAGAGGGAGGACCTGGCGGGCCTCATGCACAAGAAAGACCAGGAAGCTGAGGGCAGGGGCGACGTAACAGGGAACCTGGGCTCCGATGGGGGCCCCGGACAGGTGCTCTTGGGCCCTCGCCGGCCGTCCAGCCTGCCCCAGGCTGCCGCCCATCCTCTCACGTTATTAACAGAAAATGCGCCATCACCGGCTCTCAGGCTGGTCCCATGGACCAGACTCCAGAGGGAGCCGAGGCCGCCGCCGTGCTGAGTCCACTCCCGCCCCCCCGGGGGTCAGGATCTCCCACGTGTGCACGCACACGGGACACGGCCATCCCAGGCTCCCGGCTGACAGGACTCGGGAGTCTGACACTAGGCCAGAGAACTCTTCTGGAAACAGCCCGACAAACGCTTCGCTGCCTCTCGGAGGGGCAGGCTACGACACGCGTGCCGGCGCGCAGCTCTCTGCTTCTTCTCTTCTGAATTTGTGGACTGCAGGAGCCACTGTGCTCATCACTACACCTCCTTTCCCTGTTCCCCCACCCCCAGTTTAGGAACTTCAGGGGCTCCTGTGATGCTTTCCGGGTTCCCCGACTTGATTCTTTGCTGACTGCAAGACAGGTCCTGGGCCCTCCCTCACGTTCACATGCTAACCAACTGCCCCCCAACTCCGTGGACCTGGATGGGCTGCTGGGGCTGAAATACGGTATATAAAACAGCCCGAGCTTCATTCGGTGTCTCTATCAGTATAAGGAGTGGAGGATTTTGGAGGATCCTAGGTTTGAAAAATAATGGGTGAGAAGCGTGTAACAGGGATTCACTAAAGGCAATCACTGTTTTGCGGTGGGGGAGGCAGGTAGTGATGGAAAACCATGAAGGTCAAGGCAACTGAGATCCACAGTAAACCACATGAAAGGAAAATGAACACGAGGGGCAAACACACCCATCAGAGCGCAGTCTAAACCCTGAAACGTGCACGATGCAGAGACGGCTGAAATAATTAACCACCATGTATACACGGATTCAATAATGAACGCAAGCCTACCGTTTAGACACACAGATGGTGAAATGTCTGGAAACGTGTTATTTTTCTGCTTTTTAAACTTATTTTAATCCATATACAAACGATAGGTTTGATAGACAAACCAAATGCCTAATAACCAACTTGTCAAAAGTCAAGAGCCAGGAGGGAAGAAAGATGTGGCAGGTAAAAGTCTCGTTACAAATTCCAGAGAGGCTTCAGACACAGAAGCTTGACTGGTAGAACTCAATATTCTTCAAACTTCACAACACCAGGGAGCACAGAACTGATGTGCTCAAGTGAGACTCTGTGCTGGGACTAGAAGCCCCAGGGGCACCTCCCGACCACCCCCCTTGCTGCCTGGAGAATGTGACGCATCCTCCATGGTACTTGGGCTGCCCTGGTCTGCAAGGGCCTCGCACACCAGGAGGCACCGGGGGTGTGCGACCAGCGGGGGTGGGGGGGCATAGCGCCAGGGACAGTAGTTCAGCCTCAGGTCGGGGCTGAACCTCTCCGCCACAGTGCCAGCCGGCCGGAAGCCCACCGGGTCCAGCTCCCCCGTCCTGGGGTGAGCCCCTGCGTGGAAGCAGGCGACGCTGAACGGACCACTCGGGGTGGGTGGTGTGGCTGCCAGCAGCACGCCCAGCGGTGGTGGCTGAGGCCCGAGGGCCTGGCTTGCTCTCTCCAGGTCGGCTCAAGCCCGACGCTGCCTCCTTCCTCCAAACCCAGCGTCTACAAAGCTGCCAGTGACACTAGGGACCGAGAGGCAGAGCATGCAGCGGGCACAGGGCAGATGCTGGAGGAACAGGGTCTCCTCGGAGACGTGAGGGGGGTCCGCACGCAGGATGAAGTCTGTGCGGACGCAGAGAAAAAATCCTCACCAGTTGCTCCGTAAAGACTGATTTTAAGAGAAATGCAAATCAAAACCACAATGAGATATCACTTTACACCACTCAGAATGGCTGCAATTCAAAAATCTACAAGTAATAAATGCTGGAGAGGATGTGGAGAAAAGGGAACCCTCTTACACTGTTGGTGGGAATGCAAACTAGTACAGCCACTATGGAAAACAGTGTGGAGGTTCCTTAAAAAACTGCAAATAGTCCTGCCATATGACCCAGCAATCCCACTGCTGGGCATATACACCGAGGAAACCAGAATTGAAAGAGCCACGTGTACCCCAATGTTCATCGCTGCATTGTTTACAATAGCCAGGACATGGAAGCAACCTAGATGCCCATCAACTGATGAATGGATAAGAAAGCTGTGGTACATATACACAATGGAATATTACTCAGCATTAAAAAAAAATTCATTTGAATCAGTTCTACTCAGATGGACCAAACTGGAGCCCATTATCCAGAGTGAAGTAAGCCAGAAGCAAAAGCAACAATACAGTATATTAACACATATATATGGAATTTAGAAAGATGGTAACGAGAACCCAGCATGCGAGACAGCAAAAGGAACGCAGATGTATAGAACAGACTCGTGCACTTTGTGGATGAGGGAAAGGGTGGGATGATATGGGAGAATGGCATTGAAACATGTTAATTATCATATGTCTAATCAATTGCCAGCCCAGGATTGATGCTTGGGGCTGGTGCAACGAGATTTCCCGGGGGGAGGGAGGAGGGAGGGGGGTTCTGGAGGGGGAGCATATGTAAACCCATGGTGATATCATGGCATTGTATGGCAAAAACAATAAAAAAAAAAAAAACTGATTTTAGCCAGAACCATGCCAGCGCTAGCGGCGGGGAAAAGGTCACCACAGGACACTCTGCATCCATGAGGACACACACACACCCTAGTGTCAAGAAGCGACACACACACACACACACACATTCTACTGTCAAGAAGCAAGTGTGCCTGCATCAGCCCACAGAGGAAACAGGCTCCCACAGGTCACAGATGGTCCAAGGTTGCAGATCAGATAGGGAGCTTTTGGAATGTAAAGAGTAGGGTATCTGACTCTCCCTGACTCAGGGAAGAGATGCGGGGCTTCCTTGCCGGTGCAGGGGTCACAGAAGGTTAACAACGCTGGGCCGAGAAACCCTGGTCCAGACGAGCCTACTTCTGTTTCTGGTCAATGCAAGAGCTCAGTGACATCCTAAAGGAACGCCTTCATGCTTATATACCCCCAGCAGTAAACTGACTTCTCTTCAGTTTTCCTGCCTTAACCTCAGAGGTCTGCTGCATACCAGGCATTAAATTCTCACACGACTACAGAGAAAACAAAAAAGGTCTGTTCCTTTCTGGTCTCTCTGTATGAGAGGAAATCCTCTCCCAAAACCACCCGGCCACATCTCGTGGTCAGAGCAGGTCATGTGCCCACATCTGGATTAATCCCTGCCAAGTGCCAAGGATAATCGAATTACTAGGATTAAGTCCTCCGACAATAATACTCCACTGGGGCTGGAAGGCGGGGCTACCATCCCGCAGCGCATCGCCACCTGATCCCTAGAGAGGCCTGGGTTCTCTCGACGAGGAGGAAGGGGGCGGCCGGGTGGACGACCAGCACGTTGGCCCCAAGCTCAAAGCGCGGAGCCTGCCCCTGAGCCCCAGGGCTCCGCTCCAAAGCTCAGTGCTCCTTCCTTCACCCTACAGCCTCTGACCCAGCACACCCTAGCACAACATGTTCACTTCTGAGGCGCATCTCAGGGGCTGGGAGGATGTGACTTAAGCCAGACAATAACCCCCGAAAGCATATGAGTGAAACATAAGGCAGAACTGTGTGGCCTGGATAAAAGCAATCAATACCTTACAAAATGATCAGGTAATGAAATGAACTTATGAATACATTCCTTGCCATATAGAAATAAGAAGTTATTGAGGTTAGTGAATAAGGAACAAACTGGCCCTTGGTGAGGCAAGCAATATAACGGACCTGCCCGGCCGAGGCACTCCTCTTAACGTTGGTGCATGCCGGGGTGGGGGGGCGGGGAGGGAGGTGGGCAGGGGCAGGGACGGCCCACCTGACTCGAGTCCCCTTCTGCAGTAAGGGGTAGAGCTGGGCTAGGGATGCTGCGCCAGCTGAGCATTTTTCTCCCTTGGAGACATGAGTGGAAGTAGCATGTGCCAAGGGGTCACAGAGGGTCAGACGTGCAGCTTGGCCGTCAAAGTCCAAGCACACACCTTAATGCTCCTCCCCCTTCTGGCGGGACAGAATGCCAGTAAACGTTGGAAGCCACCTGTTAAGGACAGCAGGGTCCCTGGCTTGAGCCTGTGGAATGCTCATGTGAACATCAGTTGCCCCATCTGGACCCACCACTGCAGAACTGATTCATGAGCGAGGAACTTCAGTCTTAGGGTGGCACTCAAGTTCTGGACTTCTTTGCGACAGCAGCTGACAGTACTGAAGCCCTGGCAGTATCATCAGCGTTTAACCTAGATCCAGAAGACGCTAACAAAAAAGAAACACAGACAGGACTGGTTGATGGTATGAACACCTGTCTACCCGAAGAACTCAACACAATTAGCTGAAAAAACTGAGAAATAAGTTCACCAAGTTGGCTAGTTTCCAAATTCTGTAAATTGATAGCTCCCTGCGTGGCAACAGTCATTAAAACATACAGGGTAAAATAATCCCACTGACAACAGCAAAGAATACATGTATAAAATATCTAATATATTTAAGATACAGTTAAGGATTTAAGTAAGAAACACAATCCAATGCTTAGGAACCTAAGTGAATGCTTTTCAGTCACTGAAGAGACCACATTTCCAGGTGGGAGGAAGCCTGACTACGTGAAGATGTCACTTCTCCCTGAAATATACAAGAACTGACAGCTAATACCAATGGCCCCTGTAAGGGCTTTTTTTAAAATTTTGCAAATGATTCTGAAGTTCACCTGGAAGAAAACCACCTGGGAATGGTAGAAAAATTCTGGAACCGAAGAATGGTTGGGCTAGGGTGCAAAACATGGTCCTGCCAGATAAAGGTGTGAAGCACAGAGTTGGAAGGTGTGGCTCTGGCACCATGCAGACAGTTACTGGAGCAAAATAAAGTCCACACGGACTCGTGTGTTCAAAGGTTTAACCCTGCATTCACTGACACAGCAGCTCCACCACGGGAGACACACCTTACACAAACACCTTACACAGGAAGAAAGACGGCTGCTGGAACCTGCTTTAGAATTATGAAAACCTGGCAGCGAACTAGTCTAATAGGCCATTCCTGTACAGCGCCCCCTCACTCCCTTTTTCTCTTACACACACATGACACGCAGAGACATGAACTGTTCAACCTGCCTTTTTTGCCTCCTTACTTTATCATGAGTATTTTCCATGTTAGAAACTACACGTCCACCTCGGGTGAACGCTGCTGATCATCACAGTGTTGCATAATCCCCTTCTGAGGGCAGTCATTCCCAATGTTTTGCTATTACGTCTATCGAAACTGTGCTTTTGAACTGTGGTGCTGGAGAAGACTCTTGAGAGTCCCTTGGACTGCAAGGAGATCCAACCAGTCTGTCCTAAAGGAGATCAGTCCTGAGTGTTCATTGGAAGGACTGATGTCAAAGCTGAAACTCTAGTACTTTGGCCACCTGATGCGAAGAGCTGACTCATTTGAAAAGACCCTGATGCTGGGAAGGATTGAAAGCAGGAGGAGAAGGGGACAGCAGAGGGTGAGATGGTTGGATGGCACCACTGACTCAATGGACACGGGTTTGGGTGGACTCTGAGAGTTGGTGATGGACAGGGAGGCCTGGCGTGCTGCAGTTCATGGGATCACAAAGAGTCAGACGCGACTGAGCGACTGAACTGAACTAAAATTGAGACGATGTAGATTCTTAGAGTTCTCTTTGTGTTGTATTTTCATCTGGTTAAAATAAATATACAGTGATCACACACTAACCATCTGATCATTAATCATTTGGGAAATGCAAAAGATAAAGGGAGATACGACCACACTCCTGATATGCCAAAAATAAAAAGACTGCCATATCCTGTGCTCTTAAATTGGGAGAATTAATATTGTTAAAACGGCCAGCCTACCCAAAGCAATCTACAGATTTCATGCAATGGCTATTAAGATATCCGTGACATTTTTTTTTCATAGAACTAGAACAAATAATCCTAAAATTCATATGGAACCATAAAAGGCCCTGAATTGCCAAAGCAACAGGGGAAAAAGAACAAAGCTAGAGGTATCACCCTCTCAAGACTTCAGATTATACTACAAAGCTAATGCAATCAAAACGGTATGGTACTGGCACAAAACCAGACACAGAGGTCACATAGATCATAGACACACCACCAACAGAACAGACCAGAGAGCCCACAAGTGAATCCACGCCTGTATGGTTAGTAAATCTAAAGATATAGGGGCAGCAACAGCACCCATTGGAGAAAAGTCTCTTCAACAACTGATGCTGGGAAAATGAGACAGGCACATGTAAAACAGTGAGATTAGAATATCACCTCACACCATATAAAAATAAACTCAAAGGGGATTAAAGACCAAAATGGACTAAATGTAGGGCAAGACCTGAAACCATAAAACTCCTATAAAAGAACATAGGCAGAACTCTAGGACATAAATCATAGCAATATTTTTCTGGATCTATGGAAATAAAAACAAAAATAAACAAATGGGACCTAATTAAAAGATTCTGCAAAGCAAAGGAAACCATAGACAAAAGAAGAACAAAACCTATGGAATTGGAGAAAATATTTGGAAATGAAAGATTGACAAGGTGTTAATATCCAAAAATATACAAAGAACTCGGACAACTCAGTATCAGAAAGAAAAAACAAAAAGACACTCAATCAGAAATGGGCAGAAGACCTCAACCGACGTTCTTCCAAAGAACACATACAGGCAGCTGACAGGCACATGGAAAGATGTTCACCATCACCACTTATTAAAGAAATGCAATCAAAACAACAGTGACACCTCCTTACAGCTGTCAGAATGGCTATCATCAAACAGTCAGGTATCAATTGTTGGTGATGAGGTGAAGAAAAGGGAACACTCATACACTGTTGGTGGGAAAGTAAACTGGTGCAGACACTATCGAAAACAGTATGGAGGTCCCTAAATTAAAACTGAAAGTAGAATGACCAGTAATTTCTACTCCTGAAGAGTCAGAAAAAATAAAAGCATTAATGCAAAAAGATACATGCACCCCATGTATTGTTCACAGGAGCACTATCTACAGGAGCCAAGACGGAGAAGCAACCTAAATGCCTACCAGCAGACAAATGGATAAAGAAAGAAGAGGTGGTGTGTGCTCATGACGCAGCATTTACTCAACCATAAAAGGAAACGAAAGTCTGCATCTGCAGCCACGTGGATGGACTAGAATATTACGCTTAGTGAAATAAATCAGACAGGGAGACACCATACCATACACATATTTTATGACGTCGTTTGAATGCGGAATCTAAGAACTAATACGATGAATGTACACGCAAAACAGAAAGTGAAAGTCGCTCAGTCCTGTCCAACTCTTTGCAGCTATACAGTCCACGGAATTCTCCAGGCCAGAATACTGGAGTGGGTAGCCTTTCCCTTCTCCAGGGGATCTTCCCAACCCAGGGATCAAACCCAGGTTTCCCACATTGTGGGAGGATTCTTTACCAGCTGAGCCACCAGGGATGCCCCAAACAGAAATAGACTCACAAATATAGACAAGCCAGTAGTTACTGAAGGGGTAAGGGAAGGGGTGAGGGACAAGTTAGGGGTATGAGATTAAGAGATACCAACTATTATGTATAAAATAGATAAGCAACAAGGATACATTATATAATACAGCACAGGGAATTCTAGCCATTATTGTGTAATAAATTTTAATAGAGTATAACCTGAAAAAATATTGAATCGCTATCCTGCACACCTGAAACTAACATAATACTATAAATCAACTATACTTCAATTTAAAAAAGGAAGATTGCCCATACCAAGTGTTGATAAGAATATGGAAGAACTGGAGTTATTATAACTGCTGGTGGGGTGTAAAACGATATAGCCACTTCGGAAAACAATTTGGCAGTTTTTTAAAAGTTAAATATGTACCCACCTACTGGAAGCAACTCAGTGTCAGCGTTAATGGCCAAGTTAATGGTGTGTATCCATAAAACGTACTCAGCAGTTAAAAAGGAATAAACCATCAATACACAGGCCTTGGATGACTCTCAGAAGAGCTCTGCTGAGTAAAAGAAGCCAGCCTGGGGAGAGGGGCGAGCAGAGGGTGAAAAAGAACATATACTGTACGAGTCTGCTTATATAACATTTTAGAAAATGCAAACTAGTCAATTGTAAAAGAAAGCAGCCCAGCAGTTGCCTAGGGATGGGGAAAGAGGGGGGATGGAGGAGGGACCCCAAAAGGCTATGGGGAAACTTCCGGGGTGATGGACGCATGCTCGTTATCTTAGGTGGGGAAGGTTCCGTGTGTGCACACTCAGTCCTGCCCCACTCTCGGCGGCCCCACAGACGGTAGCCCGCCAGGCTCCTCTGTCCATGAAATTTTCCAAGCAAGAAGACTGGAGCAGGTTGCCATTTCCTCCTTCAGGGGATCTTCCTGACCCAGGGATTGAGCCTGGGTCTCCTGCACTGCAGGCAGATTCTTTACTGTCTGAAACACCAGAGAAGCTCCTGTATATCATAACTCATCAATAAAGCACTTCATAAGTGTACAGCTTACTGTACAACAAGGCTATTTTTAAAAAAAGAAGACACCATTATAAAAGATAAATAAATGGAAACGCTTGTATTTGGCTCAAACACAAGCTTGAGTACTGGTGTTCATGTTCCATCGGTAATCCTTTTTGAAAAATAACCTAGCTTAACTCACTTCCTTCTGGATCAGTTTGCCATAACGAAATACCACAGTCCAGGTGGCTTCAACAATGGAAGCTTATTTTTCACTGTTCTGGAGGCTGGAAGTCCAAGATCAAGGTGCCAGCTGATTTGGTTCTCCTCCAGGTTTGCAGAGGTGCCTTCTCACTGGGTCCTCATGTGGAGGGAAGAGAGCTTGCTCTTCTAGGAAGGCCAGAGTCCTACTGGATTCGGGCCCCACCCTTATGACCTCATTGAACCTTACTTATCTCCTGAAAATGCCACCTCCAGGTACAGTCACACTGGGGGTTGTGCTGACATGAATTTGGTGGTGGGAGTCGGGGGTGGGGGGGACACAATCAGTCCTGGTTTCTTAGCTTTCCTGATAGTATTTAGAACATGTAAATGAATCACAAGCCCTTTCCCTTGCCCATAAACTCCATTCCGCTAGATGAGCCTTTTCTCGTCTTTTCAGATGAGCATTCATCATTAGCTTACTGGAAGAATAACTCACCTGCCCAAATCTGGACTATTTCCATCCCTTCAGCACATCTGAGAAGACGACTGGCCAGAAAAAGATAAAAAATCCTCTGCTCTGATGTAAAATAGAGTACCTCAGCTATAAATTATCGGAAGCATGCCAGACTTCTTTCAGCAAAGAGAAATGCTCTTTTCAGAAGGACTCTGTCGGCTTTATGGTGTCTGAGTGGCTCACAGCGAGGCCACACTCTCGACCCCAAGCAGCAACATTCCTGCCAATTCTCAGCTCCCCTGGGATACCCTGGGGTGGGTAGGAGTCAGTGATACCCCCTGGGCCCCAGGGAATCCGCCACCAATGAAGAATGACAGAAGAGTGGCATCATCTTCATGCACTAGGAATGGAAGTCCTATTAGCTGCGTCTCCCGAATCCCAGTGCCGAGAACATCACAACACTGGCAGAAACAAATGGGCCCTCTGCTCACCACTCTCCCACAGAGGCACAGGATCCACTCTGTCGACAAGCAAAGCATCAGTAATCACCATCATCATCAAATGTGGTCTCTTCTCAGGAGGCATTCGGGCTCACGTCTTTCCAGTATGACCCGGACACCCCACTTACCTGACCCCTTCCACCCTCAAGGTCACCCCTCCAGACAACAGCATAGGTTGCTGGAAAAGGACTGAAACAAATGCCCTAAACTGAGACGCCATTTCTCTACAAGATGGGGCCCCAAAGGTGAGTTCACATGATGGAACCAGGCATCACGGGGCTGAGAGGGGCTCCTGGCCCTACTTTGAGCTCACGCACTAAGCAGAGTCTGGTGCAGTGGGGATCACGGGCGGCAATGACAACTGTGTCTCAGCGGACGGAGGATAGGCTGGGGAGGAGGACGGGGAGGGCCCTCTGGGGGGGGACACATAGGGAAGCCCAACCTGGAGGGCTGACCTTCCCTAGAAGACACCCCACAAACAGCCCCCACTAACTGGCTGGTGCAGAGCTGGTGAGGCGCTGTTGGGTGGAGCACAAGACCATCAGTGGTCTGAAAATCTGTGACCCCAGTGTGATGGTCTTAGGAGGGCCTTCGGGAGGTGATGAGGTCATGAGGGTGGAGCCCCTGTGAGAGGGATTAATGCCCTTTTATTATAAGAGGCCCTGCAGGGCTCCCTGCCCCCTACCATGTGACGACAGAACCAAAGACCAGGAAGAGGGCGCTAGCCAGACAGAGTCTGCCTGCGCTATGACCTTGACTTCAGCCTCCAGAACAGTGAGAAATAAAACGTGTGCTGTCAGTAAGGCCCTGGGCTGTGGGATGGTTACAGCAGCATCCTGAGTGGACGAAGGCAGTCGGGAAGGCTGCCCTGAGAGACCCAGAAGTTCCGGGCACATCTTGGATCACCACACACACACAGGAGAACCGCAGGTCTTCACGGTGCTCCAGGGCAGTAAGAAGAGATGGAATAAACAACACTCTGCCCTTTCATGAGGCACGTGGCGAAAGCCACCTGAGCTTCCATGAGAAATGAGCTTTTTAAAAGTGCTGATCTGTGGAGACACAATCTGTACTTCATTATTACACCCTGCTACGTGCTGAACCGTGTCCACAAAATTCATGTGTCGAAGCCCTGACCCCTGATACTTCAGAATGCAGATGTGCTGGAGACGGGGCCCTTAAGGAGGTGACCAGGGTGAAGTGAGGTCACATAGGTGACGTCCAATATGACTGGTGGCCTTATAAGAAGAGGATACTGGGACACAGAAACACACGGGGACGAGGACACGGTGAGAAGCAGCCATCTGAGTCAAGGAGACACGACTCAGAAGAAACCAAATCTGCTGACCTCCTGATCTTGGACTTCCAGCCTCCAGACCTCCAAGATGCTTCTCCTGAATGAATACTGTTTAACAGAGCAGTAGCTGATCAGGGCACAGGTAAATATTAGGATCCAGGTGAGCCTCATGAAGTTTTCAGGTAGAAGAGGTCTGAAAGCTTGTCTGTAAAGAGTCAGAACGGTTCACCTGGCTTCTGAGTTCCAGCCACCTTCCTCCCATCACAACAAAGGGGCTCTGCTTTAAAAAGCAGGTACTTGTCATTAAGCAGTAAGACTTTTCGAAGCTGAAACATGAAACACCCAAGACCTACATCCCCTGCTATTCATGTCACCCACTTTAAGGCCATTTTGCGAAACAGTAGGATACTGCATAAAAGCAGCCAAGAGAGGGTGGCTCATTTAGGACCATTACAACATTTTTTTTTAATTTTAAAGGAGTTTTAGTGCTAAGGTTTTTTAAATGTACAGAGTTTAAAGAAACTATCCCTCATTTCCATAATTAAAGTTACAATCCAGGCTTGGTTGGTATGGTGGTTGGGTTCATAAGGGTTCAAAATGCACTTGATTAAAATTTATCTTAAAATGATCAGTGAAAGGTGACAGCTTTAAGTCAGAGACAAATGATGAAGCAAAAAATCACTCTATTCAGGTTGATACACACAACAACTACAAAAGATAAACTTTTCCTTAACACAGAAAAAAACATTTTTAGATGGTACTGAAAGCTTAGCAAGTTTTAGAAATGACACAATTGGAACCTGTCTGTAGTCTGACAAGAGACCTCTTGAACTAGGTTTTCTCTTGTCAAGAGTTGGGCCAGAGGCACTTCTGCTGTGAGACCATGGTTTATGCTTTAGAACCTGCAATCGTCTACTTTCATTAGAACACAAGCTGACCTAACTTTGCAACCTAAAGACCACAATACTGCTTCTTCTTGCATCATAAAGTTTTTTTTTAAATTCACTCCTCGCTAATTTACTCACTGAATTTCTGTATCCATGCAAGAAATTTGACCATCACTAAAGCCCTAATAAAATTCTTTATTCACATCAACTCCTACTCCTTGAATGCAGTAGTTGTGAGTCTCCCAGAAGTAAGAGATGGCTAAGCTGCAGGAGGCTTGCTCCCTCCAGCCCCTTCCCAAAACCCTCTGCATCCAGTAACTCCAATCCAACCGGTGCTGAAGCTGCCCCCTCCCTCCTGCAGGTTCCCATGATCAGCCTCCTTCCTCAGGCATCAGCCAGAGGCATTCCTCTCCTGGGAAAAGGCAGTGATGGGTCACCCTCCTCAAAGTCTTCCTGGGAGCTGAGTGGCACCCTTCACCACAGGATAAAGTTCTGAGACCTGCCCGGGGAGGAGAGCTCCCTCTCCTCCTCATCTCCTATCACCTACCCTTCTCCAGCCATGCCCATCCCCTCCTGGACCTTGGACTCAGGCCCGAGCCCCAGATGGCGTCCCTGCCAGCCAGCTCGATGCATCCGGGCCTCTGCTCAAAATCTCAAATGTCACATTATCAGAGAGCTGTCTCTGTCTGAGCAAGTGCCCTGTCCTCCTTCCTTGCTACCCCCTCTCCCGGTTCATTTTTCTTCTCAGCATTCAGCACCTGACGTCACGTGTTTATTCTCTGTTTTTTCTGCTGCCAGCAAACCTTTATGTTCCATGAGAGAGGGAATCGGGTGTTCAAAGTCAGGTCCTCAGCACCCAAGTGTTCAGTATATACCTTGGTTCTACTGCTGTAAGTTTGCTGGGGCTTCTGTAACAAAGCACCAGCCACAGAGAGACTTAGGGCCACAGACCTGGGAGGCCAGGAGGCTGAGATCAAGGTGTTGGCAGGGCTGGTTCACTCCGAAGCTGTGAGCGAGAACCCGCTCCAGGCTGCACCATGGCTTCTGGCAGTTTGTGGGCCGTCTCGGCGTTCCTTGGCTCCTACCCGTGTCACCCCGGTCTCTGCCTTCACCCTCGTGTGGCGCCTTCCCTCTCGGCATCTCCGTTTCTGTGTCCAACTTGTCCCCTCTTACAAGGATACAGTCATCATGTTGGATAAGGACTTTGTTTTAACCTGTCTCTGGATCTCCAAATAAGGCCACACTCTGAGATACTAGGGGTAAGGACACGTCGATTTCCAAGGACACAATTCAACCCATAAAAGCCACTTCGCAGCCACAGGACATGGGGTGGGCTAGGTAACTTCACCTGCTAAAGGGCTGATCATCAGGTCTCCCTCGTCTGGCTGACAAAGAAAGCAGAGGGGCGTCGCTGTCCTCTCTCTGAGCCACAGACGCAAGAGGAGCCAAGGGCTCTGCTCCAGAGCATGGCACACAGGGGCTGACCCCCTCTGCTGCCTGCAGCTTTGATCTGCCACAGGCTGTTTGGTCTGGGTCCGGCCCCAGGCCACGCTCTGCGTCTGGACGAGGACGCACGCCAGGTCCCCGGCTCACAGTGGGCTCTCTCCGGATGTCCACTGTCACTGGCTGCGGGGGGGGACAGAGGGTGTCACCCTCATCTCCCCGACACAGTGCAAATTCGTGCAGGGGGCAGCTCACCCTCATGACCCCATCATGGCAGCAGAGAACAGGAAGCAGGAGTGAAGAGGATCTGGGAGTGGGGTTACACAGAACTGGGGGGACGACTTTTAACAAAGTGTTGTCTTTTCAAACTCTCATCCAATATGACTCACATCCATCCCACAGAGGTCACACAGGGACATCTGATGGATGCTCAAAAGCACATTTTCCAGTGGGAACCTGTGGTCTCCCTGCCTGGCCCAAGGGGCCAGCTGCTCCCCAGTCTCTCTATCACAGCCTTTCAGCTCCTCAAGCCCCCAACCTGGGAGAACCTGCAAGTCATGCTTGACTCCTCTTTTTCCCTTGCCTTTCACATCTGCTCTGAGGACAAAGCCTCTTGGCCACACCTCCAAAGTATATTCGGAATCCAAACCCTCCCCCTGGGCCTCCTACCTGGTCTCCCTGTTTCCCCCTGACCCCACCCAGCAGAGCAGCTGAAGAGGGCTCCAGCACCTGAAAGGGAAGACAGGCCATGTCCACTGCTGGGCAGCCACCCCCAACTCAGGGGCCACCATCAGACGCCAGTTCCAAAGGACTGGCAAGACGAGACGCCCTCCCTACCCCTCTCCTCTGCGGCCTCCTTTCCTCCTCTCCCCACCCCAGGCCTGCTCGGTGACAACCTCCCCAGCCTCGGACGCACCAGAGCCTCTGTACTTGGTCCCATGGCACCATCTCAGCTTGCCATGCACTGCCTTCTTCGCCATTCCCACCACACTCATCACCTGTAACACCGTGTATCTTTTGTTCCCCATCCAGCTTCCCCATCCCCACCAGAATGAGGACAGGGCCTTGTCAGTTTTGCTCTCTGCTGCACGCTGGCGCCTGCTGGCGCATTCTAGGCACTCAGACGGCCACTGGAGGAAGAAATGGCTAATGCTTCCAAAGCTCCTTAAAGAAGGACTGTACTCAATAACCTGCACTTACAAGGCAGGTTACAATGATTCAACACTTTCGAAAGCTTTTCCGGCACGCTGAAACAAAGCCTGCTTCGTAGGATAACTCATTGCTCAAGAACTGCACTTTTCAAGTTCATAATTTCAGCTACCTCACAATAAACACGTGCTGAGCATCCCTGGTGGCTCAGTGGTAAAGAATCCGCCCGCCTATGCAGGAGGCATCGGTTCGTTGATCCCTGCTCTAGGAAGACCTCACATGTCTTGGAGCAACTAAGCCCGTGGGCCACAACTGTTGAACCTGTGTTCCAGAGCCCAGGAACCGCAACTACTGAGCCCATGAGCCACAACTACTGAAGCCTGCGTGCCCTAGAGCCTGTGCTCTGAAGCAAGAGAAGCCACCACAGCAGGAAGTCTGCACACTGCAGCTAGAGGAGAGCTCCCATTCACCGCAACTAAAGAAAAGCCCATGCAGCAAGGAAGACCCAGCACAGCCAAAAATAAATAAATAAATAAATATATATGTGTGTGTATTCCTAAATAAATGGAAAAATATTCTGTGTTCATGGATTAGCAGACAATATTGTGAACATGGCAATATTCCTCAGAGCAATCGTGCAATCCCTATCAAAATCCCACTTGGCTTTTTTGCAGAAATTGACATGCTGATCCTAAAATTCATACAGAATATCAAGGACTCCAGAACAACTCTGAAAAAGAACAAGAGAGTCCAAGGACTCTTACTTCTTCCCAGTTTCAAAACTTACTACAAAACTATAATAAACAAAACGGCCTAAGGATAAATATATAGATCAATGGAAAAAGAGGAAAGTCCAGAATTAAACATCTCTCTATAGATAACTGATTTTCAACAAGGACTCCAGGACCCTTCAAAAGAGCAGTCTCTTCAACAGATGGCTTTCCACATGTAAAACAACGACATTTCCACATGGGAAGAAATGAAGCTGGAGCCTCCTGAAGCCAGGTAAAAAAATTAACTTGGTCAGCATGGCTATAATCAAAGAGTATACAAACAATAAATGCTGGAAAGGGTGTGGAGAAAAGGGAATCCTCCTATACTGTTGGTGGGAATGTAAATTGGTGCGGCCCCTATGGAGAACAGTATGGAGGTTCCTTAAAGAACTAAAAACAAACTACCATATGACCCAGCAATCTCAATCCTGGGCATGTATCAGCGACAAACATAATTTGAAAAGAAACATGCACCCCAACAGCCAAGACGTGGAAGCAACCTAAATGTCCACCAATAGATGAATGGATAGAGATAATGTGGTACAACTATGCAATGGAATATTACTAGGCCATGAACAAGAATAAAATAATGTCATCTGCAGCAACATGGATGGACCTGGAGCTTATCATACTGCAGTATATAAAAGACAAGTATCACATGATATGACTTATATGTGGAATCTAAAAAAATTATACAAATGAACTTATTTACAAATCAGAAACAGACTCACAGACTTCACAAAAATATGGTTACTAAAGGGAAAGGTAGGGTGAAAGATAAATTAAGACTTGGGGATTAACATATACATGCTGCTATATAGATACTAAATAGGTAATGAACAAGGACCTACTATATGGCACAGGAGACTCTACTTGATAATCTGTAATAACCTACACAGGGAAAGAATCCGAAAAAGAATGGAATACATATATGTATAATGGACACACTTAGCTGTGCACCTGAAATGAATATTGTAAATCGACTGTACTCTGATATAAAATAAAAAATTAAATTAAAAGGAAAAAAGATATTCCCACAACATTAGAATGCTATCACATGTCCCAAACCTACACTCCTTCCATCTGAGACATTTAATGTCTCTGGTTATATACAATAATATGGTTAAGGTGTTTATCATGTATTTTTTATTGCATTTCTCATGTATTTATTTCATATCATATATTTATCATATTGTTTGCATTTCCCAACTGCAGATTGTTTAATTTTGAATGTCTGAATTGGATGTGTGCTATGAGTTAATTTCATTCTTACTACAATCTCAATATTCATCTATGAAAAACAACAACAGCAAAAAATACCAATTAACACAAAATGAATCAAAGATCTAACTGCAAAAACTAAAACCTCTTAGAAGAAGAAAACACAGGGGTAAATCTTGATCATGGAATTGGCAATGGTTTCTTAGACATGCACCAAGAGCATAAGCAACAAAAGAAAAAACAAATGAGATTTCATCAAAAGTTTTAAAATTCTGTACACCAAAAGACACGATCAAAAACCAAAACGACAGCCTAAAGAATGGGGGGCGGGGGGGAATCTGCAAATCATAAATCCTGTAAGGGACCAGAATACAGAATGTAAAAGGAACTCTTACGAATCACAACAAAAAGACAAATAGCATAGCTAAAGAATAAACAAAATACCTGAATAGAAAATTCTCCAAGGAAGATACACAAATGGCCAACAAGCAAGTGAAAAGATACTCAAAATTTTAGTCATTAGGGGAATGCAAATCAAAACCCTAAGATATGTAAGATACACTGCTTCACACCGATTAGAACGGCTATTGTCAAAACAGAAAACCACCCTGAAAATGAGAACAAGGAGAAACTGGAGCCCTAATACGTAGCTGGTGGGCATGTGAAAAGGGGTAGCTACTGAGGAAAACATCTCGATAGTTCCTCAATACCTTCAATAGAGGGACCACATGACTAATCCCACTCTGAGGCATTACTCCTGAAAGAAATGAAGACAGGTGTTCAAACAAAAACTTGTACACAAATATTCATTCACTACTACTCAGACGAGCCGACTGAAGAATGGCTAAGCAAAATGGGGTCTGTTCATACCCTGGAACGTTACCTAATCAGCCCTAAAAATCAGTGAAGTACCGATACAGGCTACAACGTGGATGGACCCTGGAAACCTGCTAAGTCAAAGAAGCCAGACACAAAAGTGCCATGTTATGGTACGATTCCTTTTATATGAAATATGCACAGATTCAGAAAGTAGATTAGTGGCTTCCAGGGCCTGGGTAAAGACAGAAACGGAGAGGGTTTCCCTTGGGGTGGTGGAAATGTCTGGGCAGTAGACAGTGGTGACGGTCAGACATCATCATGACTGCACGAAAAGCCATGTAACCAAACACTTTAAGATGGTTGATCGGGGCTTGGTGGCTCAGTGGTAAAGAATCCACCTGCCAAGGCAGGAGACACAGGTTCGATCCCTGGTCTGGGAAGATCCCACATGCCACGGAGCAACTGAGCCTGTGTGCCCCAACTACTGAGGCTGTGCTCGAGAGCCTGGGAGCCACAGCTACCGAAAGCCTTGTGCCCTAGAGCCTGTGTTCTGTAACAAGAGAAGCCACCTCAGTGAGGGGCCTCTACAGCGCCACTACAGAGTAGCCCCTGCTCGCCGCAGCTAGAGAAAAGCCCGCCCAGCAACAAAAACCCGGCACAAACAAAAAAAAATAAAATGGTTAACCAGTAAATTTTATGTTGCAGGAATTTTTAACTCAACAGAAAAGCAGTAAGCACATCCCCCTCCCCTCAAAAGTATGGTATTGTTAGATTCCAGGAGAGTCAAGTACTAAAATAGTAAAATATGTAGAAGAACTGGAATATGTCCAAGTCCTACTCCAGGGCATCTCGCTTTCCTCTAAAAAGACAACTTACCTCTGTGCATCACAGTGAATGTTACTTTCAGCTAGAAAAGTCCTAAGTCAGAGCTCTGCCACGAAAGCATTCTCAAGCTCTTATTTGCTGTTTTATTATGTCTCCATATCAGCCCTGGGGGCTCAGACAATAAAGAACCTGCCTGCGATACAGGAGATGAGGATTCAATCTCTGTGTTGGAAAGATCCCCTAAAGAAGGGAATGGCAACCACTCCAGTATTTCCGGAGAATTCCATGGACAGAGGAGCCTGGTGGGCTACATTTCACGGGGTCGCCAAGAGTCAGGCACGGCTGAGTGACTTCCACTACCGCTTTCCTCCCAGCCAGCACCAGCCATGGGGTCACATGTTGTAAATACACTTTGCAGAGACGGCGCAGCTTCCTGGGCACAACCTGCCATAACCGCCCAGCTCCTCTTTGCCATCTGCAGCTGCTGATAGCTGCTTTCAGGCGGATGGTGCTGGACGGCTGCCCAGGCGCTGCCCCTGTGGTCAGGCCGCCCGCCTTCTCTCTCCCCCTGGCCCCTTGGAGAAGTAAATGGACAAATTCTCTCTAGCGAGGTTTGCTGGAGCCCCCTGGTATGTCTGACCCGAGGGGTGGGGTCGCCCCCAGATTAGGCTAGCCACCTTCCAGCCCCCATACGTCACCCCGGCTCCAAAGTCAGGCGTCACACCCAGGAGCCCAGGTAGTCGGCAACGGAACCGGGCAGAGCCTCTCTGAGCCCGGGTTATCTTCTTCCTAAAGGTCACAGTAGTCAGGGCAGCATGGAAATAAACAATGGCCCCCATCCATGGCGCACGAGGTCAAGCCCACGTGATCGGCTTTGGTCTTCTTAGACCCAACCCACTTTCCCTTGTCCAAACACACACACACAATTTCTGGGCAGATTTCCATAAATGCTTTATCTTTTATTCTTCTAGGAGTTACCAGTTAGCAGTAAAATGATGGAAAAGATTAGAGAAGCAAAAAAAAAAAAAGCCATAAAAATTCTGAGCAGTACAGGAAGGACAATTCATCTTTGAATAACTGGAATATTTATAAATCTATCTTGTTTAGACCTAAATATTGTTGAGAAAAAAAAGTATTCAGCTGTTCTATGGTCTCTATCAACACTACACTGCTGTGCTCGGAAACAAAGGGCTGGGAGAGGAGGTTCACACGCTGAAGGGTTATAGCAGGGGTAACTCAGGTGACAAATTAGGGGCGGTTCTTCTTATCTGATGGCTGTAATCAGCATGCAGTGGAATATGAAAAAGACAAGTCCTTGAAACAATAAAAGGACAGCTGTGTGCCCGCCCCCCGCGCCCCAGTGCAAACACTCCCAGCCCCACATACCTTGTTGAGCTTGCCCAAGGAAGATATGAGATCTGCCCATTCGCTCGAGGACTCGAAATTTCTTAAAGCCTTTTCGATCACGGAAGAGTAATTTCTGTATCTGTAATCATTCAACAGCTCCTGCTCCTCTGGATCCATCTTACATTCTTGCAGCAGAAAAGGTATCTAAGAGGGAATCGGAGGATAAACAGATGAGGCAGCTCTTCGAGGATGAGAAGCGTCCCCAGCCCACAGCCCCAGAGGCCACGTGGCCACAAACACTCTTGTGCCCGGACAGGCTGGGTGATCCAACTCAAATATTTGGCAAGGCTGCTGAGCCAGGCACCAGGGGACACAAAACTTAAATGGTTCTGGCCCTCTTGGACTCTGAGGGAGACAAATGGATGGAGCCGAAAGAAGGAAAACACTAGGGCTCCACTTAATGGACCAAGTGAACTCTGGGAGCGAAACTCACAAAGTAGCTAACTGCACGTTGCTGCCAACTGCTAATTCTGAATGCATGCGGTTCCTGCCAGCATGGGGAATCTACTAGTCCTAAGGAAAAGCACATCTGTGGTCCTGACTGAACAGTTGGTTTAGCACCCAATCCTTTAAAACTAGACTCCAAGAGAGGACTGGAAGTATTCTACAAGAAAATCAGGTGGGCGGGGGGGAAGTTAAAAAGTTCAAGGATCTAAGAGTGAGGCGTCTGACAGCAGTGATGTCAGAAATCCACCACGTGAGTGTTCATTCACGTGTGGGTGTGCTCAGTCGTTGTCTCTCTGTGACCCCCATGGACTGTAGGCCACCAGGCTCCCTTGTCCGTGGGTTTTCCAGGCAAGAATACTGGAGCAGGGATGCAGTTTCCTTCTCCAGGGGATCTTCCCCGACCCAGGGATCAAACCCACATCTCCTGCATTGCAGGTGGATTCTTTACCACTGCACTGCCTGGGAAGCCTTGACAGTTCGTTTTCTAAGTACCAGTTATCTGCCTGGCCCCCAACAGGGTGCAGCCCCCACAGCTCTATGTCTCCAGGCGAGGAGTCTGGATGGAGGTGTGTTACATCAGGACCTAGGAGGTTGCCATGTTCTTCTGGCCCTTGTATAAATTTTCTTTCTGTTTTTTTCCCCCTGTGGCTAGATGCATTCATTATACATGAACCTCTGCAGCTACCGCAAAGCCTGAGGCAGCAGTGGTAGTGTGGACTCCTCTGGCATTTTGCCTTCCACCGTTCCCCTATTTTATGCCTCAAAACAAAGGTTTGATGTTGGAGCTGAAGCCTCACCTTGCAACCCAGAGGAAAGAGCCACCTTTAGGGCATGACTTCCATGCGTTAAGTGGAAGGAAGGTGCCACACCAACCCTGGACACTCTGCCCCTGGACTAACTGCTTTCTGCATGTTAAGAGTCGAGTTTAAGCTGTTAAATCAAGCATTCTGTTACTCACAACTAAACATGATCCTGACTGATTTATGAGCCTACATGGTATCTCACGAGCTCATGCTCTGAAAGGAGAGAGAAGCATGGAGTAATGGTGACGTTAGTAAATTCCCCCGAGGTAGCGTCAGTTTGCTAACCAAACTGTGTGTCATCAATCAGATAAAGAGGCAAATACAACTTCACGGAAGAAACTGAGCTGCAGGGACAACGTGATCTTTAAGGCTCAATTTTTCGTTTCTTGGCTATGGGGAAGTTTAAAGACTCTCGAGGTCTTCTCTTCACTTTCTGATTGCTCCAGGCCCCCTGTGATTTTCTTAAGGCCAACACAACTGACTTTCAAGTCATCAGCGCCAGTGGCCAGTTTCCTCATTCCCCTCCCAGGAGGACAGCGCAGCAGGCCACTTCCTCCTCCTGCAGACTGCCTCCCACCAGCCCACACTCCTCCCACCCACCTCTCTGCAGGCCCGCCCTCGTCTACACAGCTGCCAGATGCTGGCATTCCTGGGCACCACGCTTGGGCCCCTCTCGCCCTCTCTCTCTACCCTCAAGGATCTCTCTATTCCTTTAATACCATCCTCATGCTCATGACTCACAGGTTTACAGCCCTCCAAACCTCCCCCTCGAAGACCCAAATTCATGCCAATGCTTCCTTGACTTCTCTACACGTCTGAAACTTAGTGCACCCGAAACTAGACCCTCGAGTGTCCATCAACAACGTGTGGTCTAGCCATATGATGGCACACTACTCAGTGACAAGAACAAGGTGCTGAACATGTTACATGTGGATGCACCCGGAAGATACAAGCTTAGAGGAAGAAGCCGGTCATAAAAAGGCTACATATGGTATGACTCCATTTCTATGAAATGCCCAGAATAGGCCTGTCTGTAGAGATGGCAGGTGGATGCGTTAGTGGTTGCTTAGGGTGGGAAGTAGGACCAAGGAGTAACTGCAAATGAGCACAAGGGCTCTTTGGTGGGGGAGAGGGAAGGGTAATGGAAATGTGCTAAAAACTGGATTATGGCCATGGCTGCATATCTCTGTAAGTTTACTAAAAATTATTGAACGATATACTGAAACGAAAGAATTTTATGGTCTGTAAACTATAACTCAGTAACACTGTTTTTAAAAGACCATCCACTCCTGTCTTCTTTTCCAGTAAGTTTATTACAGAATACTGACTACAGCTCCCCGTGCTGCACAGCAGGACCCTGCTGTTCACCCACTCTATGTATCATAGTTCGCATCTGCTAACCCCAAACTCCTACCCCATCCCTCCCCCTTCTCCCCTCTCCCTCGGCAACCACAAATCTGTTCTCTACGTTTGTCTGTTTCCGTTTTATAGATAAGTTCATTCGTGTCGCGTTTCAGATTCCACACAGAAGTGATATCATATGATATTTATCCTTCCCCGTCTTTCTGACTTAACTTCACTTAGTATGACAACCTCCAGGTGCATCCATGTTGCTGCAAATGGTATCATTCCCTTCTTTTTTTTTTACGGCCGAGCAGTATTCTGCTATGTATACACACCTTATCTTCTTTATCCATTCATCGGTTGGTGGGCATTTCAGCTGCTTGTGTAAAAAAACCCTCCACTCTGGGAGGGGACATGTGTACGCTTTCGACCGACTCAATCGTTTCAGGGCAGGAACAACACAACACCGTACGGCAATTATCCTCCAGGTAAAAATAACCCTAAAACAAAAAGCCCTCCACTCCCGCTTCTACCTGCACAGCACGTTCCCTCTCTGGCCTTCCTTTCCTCAGAAAGCGGCCCCGCGACCCACGGGGCCTTTGACGTCGCTCTGAACCCCACCTTCTCTTTGGCAGCCACACTCAGCCCGAGTCCCGTCAGCTCACCTTCCAAAACACCCGTGGACTTCCCACTGGGTGAGTCATCTTTCTCCTGCAAGCTTGCAGAAGCCTCCTAAGGCTTGTCCCTCTGCTCCTGTGTGTACTTCCACACAGTGCTCCAAGTCCTCTTAAAACATGAAGCACTTCCCCACCAGGTTTAAACTCTTCCCACTGAGCCTGTGTATAGCAAGCTCACACTCCCTTCATGCCCAGCCCACTTCTGGGCTTGCAAGGCTCTACCTGCCTCTCTCCTCGCAGCACTCTGCTTGTCCCGAGATAATTCATCCTTCCACAGGGCTTTTGCACAGGCTGGACCTCCCTGCAAAAATACACTGTACTTTCAAAAAAAAAAATACACTGTGCTGGGCATACATACACAGTAGGGTTGTTGGCTCGTTCCTGAAAAGGCTTGCCTTCTTTTCTGAAATAATATTTCATAGTTTTTGAAAATAATAAGGATGGTAATGAGAGATGTAGTTTGTTTTGCCTAGGAAAGACATAAGAATTTAGTACATCTCAACGGTCTGTTTTTTTTTTTTTAATTCCAAGAGATTTATAAGTCTGATATCCCATATTTCCAAACCACTGTAACCACTCCATGCAGTCTGTTCACTCTATTAGGTGTCAAAGTACCGGGGAAGAAACAAGAACAAGGCAGGGTTCAACTCACAGTTCCTAAAAAAAGAAGAAATGCCTATATGTAATTTCAATTTAATGTGGCATGGAACTTCCCTGGCAGTCCAGTAGTTAATACTCCTTGATGCCAATGCAGGCAGCATGGGTTCTATCCCTGGTTAGGGAACAAAGATTCCACATGCCTCAAGGTACTGCCCCAAAATTGAAAATAGAATAAAAAATAAAGGATACATTTTAAAAAATCAACGTGCACACACAGTGATGGAGGATGGGCTGATATACCAGAGTGATGCCGCCAAGAAGGGCAGAGGGAGCCCACAAACAGCAGAGAAGTCCTCAAAGTGCACAGGTGTGGGGCGCCTGCTGGCAGGAAGAGAACCTTGTCAGTGACAGCACGTGTGTTTAGGCGGTGAGCTAGCCAAGGGGCACCACTGCTCATGGCGAGCAGGTGTGAGCCCAGTAAGAGCGGGTAACTGGAGCAGTTCAATGTTACGGTTGGTTATAAGAAGAAAGCCTCCTTGGTGTCACTGACAGCACAGGTGAGAAGTTTGGAAACAGTCAAGCAAACTCTTTTATTTCAAAATATGGGGCACCTGATGCTATGCTCACAAGTTAAGACTCCTGGGTAGGCTTGGTAAACCCATCATTTCTGCATGTATTTCTCTCATGCCACACACAAGAGTCCTAAGAGATGGGTATCATCAGCTTCCAGATGAGGATGTTGGGAATGAGGCCTTCCAAAAAAGGTGCCAGGGTCCCAAGGCAAGCAACTGGCAGAATCAGGATTCCAGTTCAGGCCAGCCAGGTGCCACAGAGCCTCGACCATATTACACCACAGGTAAAACTGGGAGGGCGGCCTTTACAGAGCTCTCCTACAATGATTTTGCAATCTCCTCCAGATACCTTTTCTGTGAGAGACTCAATAATACTGAGTACGACAGCCTTGTAACAATTACACCCAAAGGAGCAGTCCGTAAACAAGCACGTGGGCCAGAAGAATCTGCCGGAAAAAATGGAAAACTGTCAGCCAGGAATCTCTCACCTTAACTAGCGCTCAATTTCTTAGAAAAGCAAGCTGAAGTGAAAAATGAACCACCTAGATCCAAAAGAAGTTAGTTTTAGAGATGCTGATACGAAGGACCTGTTTCTGAGATGAAAACGGAAAAGAAAAAAAAAAATGTCAAAAAGTCACACCCCTCAAGAGAGGGACCCATTTATCGATAAATAATGATCCTTTGTCACAGCACAGAAAAAACACTCATATGGAAGCGGTTTAACCGACTCCAGGCCACACATGATTTTGAGTGGGCTCTTTCAGAGTGGTAATTAGATTGTAGTGGAAGAAACGTGAGAGGCACAATCGGAGCCAGCTTTAGGGGGAAGAGGCGCACCTCCACTTTCTTACCAAAAAAAAATCCTGCCAGGGTTCTCCCGAGGGTAGGGCAGCTGTCCCAGGTCAGGGAAAACACCTGAGGGTAACAACCTCCACGAGCAGGGCACAGAGATGCTCTAAGGACCATCCAGGGCGTCAGGAGCCCGCGGCGAGACTGCAAGACGACGCAGGGGCCGGGCGGGGCGGGCCGGGCGCGCACTGCGGCTCAGACTCCCTTCTCGAGAGGACAGTCTGGAAGACTTGGCGGGGTGGGGTGGGGGTGTCTCCTTCACGGGGAAAGCCTTTATCTCACAAAAGGTCTCAATTCCTAGCCCGGCTTCCCGAGCAGGACCGGGAGCAAAAACAAAGCCGCGCGCGGCTCCAGCATCCGCCGGCCGGCCGGCGCGCCGCGACCCACCTGACCTCCACCTGCCGGACGAGGAGGCCGCGCGCGGGCCGGGCCTGCCTGCCTCCGCCGCCGGGAGCCGGGGAACCTGGCGGGGGGCCCCTGGGGTGGGCGGGGGACCCCGGGCCGGCGCCCCCACGCCCACTGGCGGGGGCTCGCTGGGGCCGCCCCCGCGCTGCTGCAGCGCGCGCTCCGCCGAGCCACCTGCCTGCAGCCCGGGCGCGCCCCCGAGGCGCCGCCGGAAGCCCCGGGCACCCGGCGCGGACGCCCCCGCCGCTCGCGGGCCCGCGGGAGGAGACGCCGCCCGGCTCCCTCGGGTTGCGTCTGGCAGACGAGCGCGCGGGCCCCACTTACCGGCGGCGGCGGCTTCTTCCGCGGCAGGCGCGCCCAAGGCAGAGGAGCGGAGGAGCCGGCCTGGACGCCACGGGTCGAGCGGGTCCGCGGGGACCGCGGAGGAAGCGCCGCGCCCGAGCCCCAGCGGCAGCGGCTCCGGGATACTGGGGACGGCCGGGAGGCGGGTCTTCGGCGGCGCCTGGGGAGGGCGTGGCCTGCGAGGGCGTGGTCTATCGGGCGTGTCGAGGGGCGGGGCTAAGGGAGGCGATCCTCTGAGGTCGGGACGGGGCCAGCGTTGGGAGGTGGGGCCCTCGAGGCATGTGGGCGGAGCCAAGGGACGAGCTCTCGGCGCGTGGGGGCAGGGCCGAAGGCGTGTCCTCGCTGCTGGGGGCGGGGCCTCAGGGGCGGGGCATGGCTCGGGGGCGGGGCCAGGAGGCGGTTCTGGCGGGCGGGGCGGGCTCTGGAGGCGGGTCCTCTGCGCTCGGGGGCGGGGCCTAAGCCCCGGCCTGGCAAACGCAGCGCTTGCACCTGGTCTTCCGCAGGTTCAGGGGATCCGCCGGCCCCAGGTGGGGTTTGGAGTGACAGGGAAGGAGAAACCGTTGCACCCGAGACCGGTGGGGGTCCGTGGCACCTGGCCATCGGGACCACACCCCAAAGCCTCGGGGAGGAGCAAACCCTTCCGTACAGGCTCGGGCCGCAGGAGGTTTGGGGGACCCTGGCTAAGGTGCCCCACCCCGGCCCACAGGCTTCACTTTTCCCATCCTTGGCATCAGAGGAGGTGGAATGAGCTTCTTTATGTAGCTCTGGCTCAGGAAGGAGACCTCACATCAAGCCTAAAGGGCATTACTATTTCCAGATAAACCCCTAACCCCTTTCACGGGCCTTCGGGACCCACACAATCCAGACCCACTAGGCTTGGCCTGACAGCCACCGAGCAAGAGACACCTGAGAATCTGATGACACCAGCTTGGGGCTCCCAGCCAACCAGAGCAGTGCCACCTGTTGATTGAGGTTGTGGTTTTTGCAGAGTCAGATCTAGTCTGGGGCTCATAAATACTAGGCCATCCATGAAAGAGTCTGAGGGGATGGGAGTGGGGAGTCTATAAACACGCTGAAATTGTATAGAACATGTTGTGTTTGTCTGTGTTTACGGAGAAATGGTATATAGAGTTTGTATCACATTCCCAGGAGCTCTATCTCCTCACTCAAAATACCAAGAATATTTTAATAGTTTGAGATGCTGGACCTCTGGCCCAGCCAAGCTTCTGATTCTGATCTTCCATCTCCATTCCATCCATACCAAACGTCCCAGATGTAAGCCCTCTAATAGTTCTAGAAATGGTCTTCAAGTGAAAGTAGAAGAGAACTAAAGGAATGAGCATTTGACAAGACAAAGAATTAATGAAAATTGATTTCCTAATGAAAATGTGATAAACTCCATTTTTACAAAAACAAAGTTGACAAACATATGAGTTTCTTTTCTTTTCTCCTTTTTTTTTTTTTAAGGCTCCTCAAATCCTACCACATTCCACATTACATTGAACTAACAGAGATAAGGTGGCTTCCCCAGTGGCTCAGTGGTAAACAATCCACCTGCAATGCAGGTGACATGGGTTCAATCCCTGGGAAGATCTCCTGGAGAAAGAAATGGCAACCCACTCCAGTATTCTTGCCTGGGAAATCCCATGGACAGAGGAGCCTGGCCGGCCCCAGTCCATAGGGTCGCAAAAGAGTTGGATACAACTTGGTGACTAAACAACAACAATAGAGATAGAAGAATTGCTTGTATCCACCGTCAAGAATAATCAGTCTGTCTGTGCCAAGATCACCTTATACAATTTATATAAAATAACACGTGTGCCTTGTAGTTAGGTCACCTAGTGCTGAAGAATGCCAGGTGTATTGGGACTCAATTTAAATTAACTTTAACAAATCAGGATAGTATAAACCCTTAAAAGAAGAACTCCATTTATAATCAGGCTGGATGGTAAATGAAGATTTGAACCTTTTTTCTTATAAGGCTCTGTTTACCTGGTTCCAGTTGTCTTGTTACCCTTGATCTACTACTGAGCTATGTTCATCTGTTTTAAGATATGTAAATAGCCTAGGTGCCTTGCATAACAATGCTTTAATTAGGGCACTTCAAATTTAATTTAAATCAGAACTGTAAGCCTTTTGACAATAAAGAAGGCCCTATAAATCAGAGGAAATGACATTTTCTGGCCCAGGCTTAGTGTTTAGTGTTGGTTGCTTGCTCGGTTGTTGTATCTGACTCTTTTCAACCCCATGGACGGTAGCCCGTCAGGCTCTTCTGTCCATGGGATTCTCCAGGTAGGAATACTGGAGTGGGTTGCCATGCCCTTCTCCAGGGGATCTGCCTGACCCCGGGCTCGGGCTGGTCCCCTCTATTAGGGAGATTAGCCAGGGAAACACATTCTGAGTCTCCAGGAGCAGATACTGGTGACTCCCTTAGCCAGTCTCTTCTCCACCCACCTGGGTAGGAGTCTTGCGTAGTTCTGTAGTTGATGCTATGCCCACGTTGTGTTGACTTGCAGGAACAAGTAAACCTTTGTTGGGATCATCATTCTCACCTGTTTCATCTCCACTGCGTCACTGTTTGGGCTCTTGAGCTGTCACAATCCTGTTGCAGTTCAGTAGGTGAGGGTAAAGCTGATGCTGTGTTTGGGTTCCCCACACAGGTGTCAACCTAGAAAACTGAAAACGTGTGACAACCTGAAAAGTGTGTCACAGAGAAGCTGATTTGGATGGAATCTCTGGCTCCATTTGGTGCCTAAAAACACATCGTATGAGATAATTCATTTAAAAGATGCCACTTCGGGGAATTCCCTAGTGGTCCTGAGGGTAGGTTGCCACACTTCCACTGCAGGGGGAACAGGTTGCTCTCTAGTTGGGGAACTAAGACCCTACAGCATGGCCAAAAAAATAAAAAAATACCACTTTGTTTTCCTGCCTTATATTTCTATTCTATGCATTTCTTCCCCCACTCCGCCACTTTTTTTAAGAAAAAAAAAAAAAAACCTTTTCACCTTGTATTGGGCGAGGGACTTCCCTCATGACTCAGCAGTAAAGAATCCACTTACAATGCAAGAGACACAGGTTCAGTCCCTGGGTCAGGAAGATCCCCTGGAGGAGGGCATGGCAACCCACTCCAGTATTCTTGCCTGGAGAATCCCATGGACAGAGGAGCCTGGTGGGCTACAGTTCATGGGGTTGCAAAGAGTCAAACATGACTAAGCACGTACACAGCCTCCCTCTTGAACCTCCCTCCCACCCCTCACCCCATTTCGGTTGCACTGGGTTGAGCTCCCTGTTATGCAGCAGCTTCCCAGTAGCTAGTTGTTTCACACGTGGTAACGTATGTGTTTCACTGGTACTCTCTCAGTTTGTCCCACCTCTCCTTCCCACGCTGTGTCCACAAGTCTGTACTCTGAAACTGCTTTCCTTCAGAGTCAGTTGCGTCCTTCTCTGACTATGCCTGGCTCCCCAGGCTCCTTAGGCAACATGAGGTGGGGCGCGGTCACTCGGAGGAGGAGCAGCTCTGCTCGCCCCCTGATCCAGCCCAGCTGGTCCTGCTCTTCAGAGGAAGGGCCTGCAACTGGCGCAGTCAACAGAGGCTGACAGGACTGTCACCTTCCAGCTGCTGCAGCTACTCACATGGAACAAGCAGGGGGAATGGGGCCAAGAGAGAATTCTCAGGAAGAGGGTGCCAGGAAGACGGTTCAGTAAGAGCCCCCTCCGACCTCTCCATAAGAATGAGAAATGCCACTCTGATCAGCAGCTTACAATTAGGGGTCTTCTGAGTGGGCTACACGCTGATCCAAAAAAATATCAAGTCGGGACATGGCCAAAGACAAAGAAAATAAAAAAAGGAGAAGAAAGGGATGGCTGGTTAGACGTATATTTCCTGTCTAACCCCATCAGACAGCCTGAAAGTGCTCCATGGCCCCTGTGCTTCTGCCCATCGTTGGCAAGAGTCTGGAGGCTGGCTGCAGAAAGGCCAGAGTAGGAAGGGTATTCAGGAAACTTATTGAAAGCCATTAGAATGTTTTTAGAGCCAGCCAAGCAGCCATTAAAATGTGTTAGGAGCTACGCTCTGAGACGAATATTTAATCACTATTTAATCACGCACTGTAGGGAAGGTTAGAGGAAGTGATTCAGACTTCCTTCTACACAAAGTGGATGGAAAAGTGACGTGAGGGTTGTGAGGTGCAACTCATAGAATCGAGAATCATAAATACCTTGTCCCTGTCATGGACCAGAGATACCGGTGTCACCTGGTTAGTCCTGGGCCTCCACGGACATGAAGCCTTGAACGTTTCTGTACTTCACTGATTCCCTGCGTGGAAAGCAGTATTGTGTCTTACGTCTGCAACGCTGTTGTCAGGAAATGGGACGTGATCCTCGAGGTCGTCAGCAAGTGACAACATTGCTGGTTCTCACTGTGCACAGTCCATCACAACCTTGAGGTACATCTGTGGTTACTTTCCTTTGTATTTTGTCCATCCTGTACATGTTGTTTTTTTCTTGTTTGGCTAGCCATTCTTTCTGAAATCTGGACTCTCTTGCAAGCTCTCATTTTTTACAAAATATTAACTTATTTTTGGCTGCATCAGGTCTTAGTTGAGACTAAGGATCTTCGTGGTGGCGCACGGGCTTCAGTCTGGTTGTGGCACTCAGGATCTTAGTTCCCTGACCAGGGATCGAACCTGTGTCCCCTGCTTTACAAGGCGGAATCTTAACCACTGGACCACCAGGGAAGTCATTAAAAGTGACTTCTGAGTGGGCTGCATGCTAATCCAAAAAATATCAAGTCGGGACACGGCCAGAGACCAAAAAAAAAAAAAGGAGAAGAAAGGGATTGGGCTACTTTGCAAAGTCACTACTTTCTTTGCAAATATATTTCTTGTCTTTTGTAACATCCTTTAGTCACAAAGGCTTTTTCATTTTTCCTTTAATCTACAGATTATAACCAGAACCCAGGAGGATGGTTGCAAAACCAATCCAATTTGAAAGTGGTGCAGTTGCCTGATGTCAGAGAGATGACAACAGAGGCTCAGGGAGGCCTCTGAAGCATCACCCCAGGCTGGAGCTCACAGGGGAGCAGAACAGGTTAAGTAGACAGTATCCGTGTCTGTCGGAACAAAGAAATGACCTGGACAAAGCTGCCTGGGATGAACGAGATGAGAGGGGTGGCGCACATCCTGGGAAGAACACAGAATGGAAAATCCGAATGGGAAACCCGCTTTGGAGGAAACCATAACCCAACAAGATAAGGACATTCCTCCCCAGTCCTTCAAGCCAGACAACTTCGTCAGAAGCAGTTTCAGTGTATTCAAATACAGGAAAACAGAATGAGTTATAAAGCTGGGTGGCAGAACTAAGGAAACAGGATGCATTTATAGAAACAGCCAGGGAGAGACTTTCTTGGTGGTCTGGTGGTTAAGACTCTGTACTTCACATGCAGGGGCCCAAGTTCAATCCGTAGTTGGGGAACTAGATCTGGTGCAACCAAATAAATAAAAATGAAAAGAGCCTGAAAAAAGTGAATGAAAGGGCAAGGGACAGCTGGGACACGGAATGGGACCCGCTCTGCAGCCCTGGGACCACTCCGGAGACTCGTGGCTCTCTCAGTGCCATCTCCACACCGGCAGCCCCGGGAACTTGTTAGGAATGCATGCCCTTGGGCCCCGATGCAGAGCAGTGGCTATCACACCCTCCAGGTGGTTCTGCTGCCCTCTAATATTTGGTGAACACTGTACTAGGTTGTACGTCAAGGCTGTATATTGTCACCCTGCTTATTTAACTTATATGCAGAGTACATCATGAGAAACGCTGGGCTGGAAGAAGCATAAGCTGGAATCAAGACTGCCAGGAGAAATATCAGTAACCTCAGATATGCAGATGACACCATCCTTATGGCAGAAAGTGAAGAAGAACTAAAGAGCCTCTTAAAAATGAAAGAGGAGAGTGAAAACGTTTGCTTAAAGCTCAACATTCAGAAAACTAAGGTCACGGCACCTGGCCCCATTACTTCATGGCAAATAGATGGGGAAACTGTGGAAACAGTGGCAAACTTTATTTTTTGGGGTTCCAAAATCACTTGCGGATGGTGACTGCAGCCATGAAATAAAAAGACACTTTCTCCTTGGAAGGAAAGCTATGACCAACCTAGACAGCATATTAAAAAGCAGAGACATTACTTTGTCAACAAAGGTCCATCTAGTCAAGGCTATGGTTTTCCCAGTAGTCCTGTATGGATGTGAGAGTTGGACTATAAAGAAATCTGAGTGCCAAAGAATTGATGCTTTTGAACTGTGGTGTTGGAGAAGACTCTTGAGAGTCTTTTGGACTGCAAGATCCAACCAGTCCATCCTAAAGGAGATCAGTCCTGAGTGTTCATTGGAAGGACTGAGGCTGAAGCTGAAACTCCAATACTTTGGCCACCTGATGCGAAGAACAGACTCATTGGAAAAGAACCTGATGCTGGGAAAGACTGAAGGCAGGAGGAGAGGGGGACAACAGAGGATGAGATGGTTGGATGGCATCACCGACTTAATAGAGATGAGTTTGGGTAAACTCCGGGAGCTGGTGATGGACAGGGATGCCTGGCGTGCTGCAGTCCATGGGGTCTCAGAGTCAGACGTGACTGAGGGACTGAACTGAACTGGACTGGACTAGGTTTGTCTCTTTCTCAGGGCTAGCGTTTGGGCAGAACAAAATCACTCAGCTCCCTTCTGGAACCAGACGCTTTCTCACAGGGAGACTGTCATTGAGGCTCCCCAAGGACAGGAGCAGAATCAAACTACCACGCCACAACTCCTTCATTCACTCCCCAAACATTTATTAAGCCTCGAGGGCCGCAGCAGACATTCACCAGTTTTGGACGACCTTGTCGTGGACTAGTTGACCATGGGGCTCAGTGGCATCTGGCGGCAGGAGGGCCAGGTAGACAGGAGTCTCAGCCCCCGCCTCCACCGTCCTGGAAGCGTGAGCGCCCCCCAAGTCTGTCTTCACCCACCCAGGGCAGCACGCGTTCAGCAGAATCCTGTCGGCTTTCCTCTTCTCCTCCAGGCGCCGGGCCAGGATTCTCGATAAGACCGTGACCCCCAGTTTGGACACCCCATAAGCCGAGTTGGGCCAGCCCTCCCTCTCATGCACCTCGTTTTTAGTATCCTCCACAAACTTCTTCATGAGGTCCATCAGGTCTTCCTCTGTGAGCGTCTCACACCGGAACTTCTCCTGCAGATCTTCGCTGCAGTTTTCAAGGGCTTGGGAGCCCTGTGAACTACTGATGTTCACCACTCTGCCTGGAACAGGATAACAAAAATACGGAAGCATGTCACAAGTACACCATTATCGGCTGACTGCTGAAAAATGTGTGATTCAGTCATGGGGCAGGCTTAATTTCTGATTTAAGAAATGATTCTAGCAGTCATTACAAAAGGCTCCGAAAGGCATTTGAAAAAGACGCAAGAAGGCACCTGTGGATTTTAGCTTTTTGTGCTTTGTTCCCCCAAAAAGAACATAACGTGAGCATAATTCCATTGATAACATGTGCTACAGAGCAGTGATTTTCCATTAGGTGCACATGAGGCAGGTCTGCAGTAGGACCACCAGGTAGCTTTGTAAAACATACCTCCTTACACACACACACTCATATACACATTCCAGGTATTTGTGAACTTACTTTCCTGGAGACAGTCCCCTTACCTTTAGATTGTTTTCTAGGGCTAAGGGGCCACCTCTGCATACCTGAGTGCCAAAATCAGAGTCAAGCAATCCCTTGCCGATGACCCTTGTCTGTCCTTAATGACGGATACTCTCACATGTGGAGGGGTTGCTTTTCCATCCCAGATTTGATTTTCATCACGTTGTTTTAGCCCATAATTAACAAATAATTAAATACAATTTTTAATGAGTTTATCTTCATATTAGCAATGATTCATAGCTACTAAGAAACAGTTCTGTCCATAAAATAAAATAGGCCAAAAATTAGAAAGTAATCTGAAGCACTGGTGGAAATCTCCAAACTAGTAAATGTGTGACTTTACATATTTTGTCCAACATCAAGAAACACCAGATTTGGGGAGTTCTTTTCTCCCATATTATCCTGAATCCATGTACACTGCATCCAACAGAATAACTGGATTTTATTTCACTTTGTGAGTGGTATTCGCCAGAGGTACACATTTGTGGGGTGAGGTGTGAACTTGCTGGGGTATCCTTGTGGGCCCAGCCCCATATGGAGATGCCTCACTCTGTCCTTGTACCTGAGCATCCCCTGTAGTCCCCAGGCACCTAAGACTCTTCAGTATTTTCTTTTCCTTCATTCCTTCCTTCCTTCTCTCTCTCTTGTAATACATATTTCTTTCCCAACTTTTAACTTCAAAAAACTTTGCAGCCTACACAAAAGTTGCAAGAATATTTTAGTAAACATTCATATAATCTGCAGCTGAGTTCACCAATTGTTAACATTTTGCCACATTCACTTTTGTTCTTTTAATTGTAGACAGGTAGCATAAGGCTTGACCTTAAACACTTCCGTATACATAAGTAAGGGTGCTCCCTTCCATAACCACAAAGGTGATCACACTCAAGATATTTATCAGGGGGCAACACTCTTATCTAAAGTATAGTCCATAGTCAAGTCTTCCAGATTGTCTCAATAATCTTCCTTTACAAGTTTTTTTTTTTTTTTTTCATCCAGGGTCCAATGTGGAATCACAGATTGCGTTTAGTTGTCCTTTTTAGTCTGTTTTAGTCTAGAGCAGCTGATGGTGAGCTTGAAGCCTCTCAGCCATTGTTTTCTAGTATCTCCCCCAGTTTGAATTGGCAAGATTCTTTTTTTATTTTAATGATTATATTCGTCTCAATATTTTGATCAGGAATTCTGCTTAGCTGAAGTTATGTTCTTCATTACTTGCTAAGCAGCTTTGTTCTCAAATGCTTGGCTGCTACAAGGAATTAAATTCAAACAGGAAAGCAGGAAAGAAGAGAAAAAAAATTACAGGAGCTACTCTATGCCTTTGGTGGAAATAACCTTCTAAGAGGAAGAGGCGTCTCCTTTGATTTCAGGCACATCTCTGGGGGAGGGGCCAAGGGGTGACACTGGCGGTGGCTGAGTAGGTCCAATCAACCCAGAGAAGGAGTGAGACACACCCCCATCACCACCACCCTTTGCTGAGGGTCAGGTGGCCCCACCTGTCTGCAAACAACGCTATAGCATCCCGGAAAGAGTGGGCATATTGCTCCCCCTAGTGGCTCAACATATTAAAAAGCAGAGACATTGCCAACAATGTCTTGAGAGTCCCTTGGACTGCAAGGAGATCCAACCAGTCCATCCTAAAGGAAATCAACCCTGACTATTCATTGGAAGGACTGACGCTGAAGCTGAAACTCCAGTACTTTGGCCACCTGATGCGAAGAGGTGACTCATTTGAAAAGACCCTACTGCTGGGAAAGATTGAAGGTGGGAGGAGAAGGGGAACACAGAGGATGAGATGGTTGGATGGCATCACCGACTCAATGGACTTGAGTTTGAGTAAACTCCGGGAGTTGGTGATGGACAGGGAGGCCTGGCGTGCTGCAGTCCATGGGGTCACAAAGAGTCAGATATGACTGAGTGACTGAACTGAACTGAAGTGGCTCAACAGTTGCTTAACCTATTCACTCAATCTTGAACCAACCAAGCGAGCTGGATAGCTTTCTTTAAAGTGACATTATAAAGCTAAAAAAAGAGTGGCTTTTAAATCAGTTTTGAATGGGGCTACGATGCTCAACGTTTAGCACTCTAGGTAAACATGAGGTTTGTTGAAAAGTCACAGTTATTCTCAATGTGTTGCAAACCAAAGATTCCTGCTTTGGTAATTACTGTTACAGAAAACTGGTTAAAGACAGTGATTCACCAGTTCTGGGTTGATCCCTGGGGCCCACCCTCCCTAAAGCTTTCTTTTATCTTTCAAAATGGCTTGTTCACAGTCATTTGACATACTGTGATCCTTTCCTCACTAGAACTAATTATCCTGATTTGATTGAAGTCAGGAAATGGGAATACTGTTTCCAGTTCTATTACTACCTGAATGTGTTCACTTTTCTGGGCCTCAATTTCCTTTTCTATAAGCTGAAGGTGTAGGAACATAAATTTTCCTCAATACCTTGCGGCTTTCAAACTCTATGATTCTAAAGTCCATAGGGAGAAGACACAGCTACAGTGAAGTACTATACAGCTATAAAAAAGATTATGATCGGAATGAGTCCCAGATACAGTAAATGAAGAAAGCCAGGTGGCATAATGTATTTTTTTTAAAGGGGGGAGCAAAAATTTACATACATTTATTTTCACTTAGAAAATAAATAAATGCTTGCATTTATTTAATTTTATTTTTGACCATGCCCCACAGCTGTGGGACCTTCGTTCCCCACCAGAGATCAAATCCTGGCCCTTGGCAGGGAGAGCAGTCCTAGCTACTGAGCCACATTCCCTAGATTTGCCTTTATAAGCGTCATCCCCAGGCTTTCCCTGCTGGCTCGGTGCCACAGAATCTGCCTGCCAACGCAGGAGACACTGGTTCGATCCCTGGTCCGGGCAGGTCCCACATGCCTTGGAACAACTAAGTCCACGCGCCACGACCGAGCCGGTGCTCCGGAGCCCAGGAGCCACAGCTCCTGAAGCTCTGGCCCTAGAGCCTGTGTTCCGCAACAAGAGACACCACTGCAAGGAGAAGGCTGCGCACCACAGTGAAGAATGGCCTCTGCTCACTGTGACACAGAAAAGCCCGAGCGGCAGCCAGCACAGCCAAAAATCAATCGGTCAATCTATCAATAAAATTATAAAAACCCCACCCCCCTGGCCCTGGGCACTCACCAACTCCATGCCTCTGGCCCCAAAGCTTCCTTGAATCAGTACCTGCAACTCTTACCTGTGAGCTTTCTACGAGCTTTCATCTCACTGAAGAAACCAGTAAAGAGAATTGCCTGTGGAAACTGGGGATGGGCAGATGCGTGGACTTCTCACCATGTATCTTTTTAGATTTAAATATTTTTGCACCGGAGATCATCTTGATTCAAAACATTCAGTTAAGAAAAGCACATTTCCAAGAAAAAAAAAAAATCAATCCATGATTGATTTCTTGGAAAGAAAGTCCTCAGGGAAGCCAGCCTTCTGTCCCCATCCTGCAGCATAGTTGTAATTTACACAGTGTTCTTTGTCAGCGACAGTCTCCCCGACTGGACTCTGCGCCCCATGAACAGGACTGTCTGTGCCCACAACACTCACCACTGTAACCCAGGCACCAGAGTAATGCCTGGGTTATGGTAGGTGCTCAATAAATGCTTGTGGAAACAGTAATAAATTTTATTTAGTGAATAAGTGTGGAGAAGGCAATGGCAACCCACTCCAATACTCTTGCCTGGAAAACCCCATGGACAGAGCCAGGCTCCTCCGTCCATGGGGTCGCACAGGGTCTGAAGTGATTTAGCAGCAGCAGCAGCAGTAAATACGTGAAGGTGTGGGTAAGATATTTCCTAATAAAGAAAAGTTTCCTCTGGATATTCTGAATCAGCTTGGCAAAGGTTGGTACAAGAAGAAAAGAATACAGACAAATTCATAATCATGCAAGAAGAGACGCTTTCCACAGGCCCCAGGCGAGCTGGGTGAGGACTGGACCCCTTGGGGAGTTGAGAAGGACTTGCTGAAGTTGCTCAAAGGCAAGATGCCTTATGGGACTTGCAACACCTTCTCCTTCTAGGATTGAGTTAATGCGTTGGGACCCAAGATTGCTGTGTGTCATACATCTTTTATTGTTGTTGTTGTTTGCAGGAGGTGGGAGTTGAGCCTTTAATAAATGGTGATGGGACAACTGGGTAGCCATTTGCAAAATGGTACATTTATATCCCCTCTCCTTCCTTCAGGTCAGTTCAGTCGCTTAGTTGCGTCTGACTCTTTGCGACCCCATGGACTGCAGGATGCCAGGCTTCCCTGTCCATCACCAACTCCCAGAGTTACTCAAACTCAAGTCCATTGCGTCAGCAATGCCATCCAACCATCTCATCCTCTGTTGTCCCCTTATCCTCAATGAATTGAGTATCTAAACATGCACATATCTATACATGGCTAAGGGAATTCATGCCTACCAACACACAAGTTAGGGAGGAAAAGTGAAATAATTCTTCCATAAATTTGGTGCAGGATGAGAGGGCTGGATGGCATCACCGATTCAATGGACATGAACTTGGGCAAACTCCGGGAAATGGTGAGGGACACCAAAGCCTAGCTGTCTGCAGTCCATGTGGGGTCTCAAAGAGTCGGACATGTCTTGGCAACTGAACAACAAAGTACCTGTCTTTCAGTAAAGCTGAAATGTTCTGGATGAGAAGCCAGATACTGTGAAGCCAGCGGTTTTCTATTTTTTTCCCCTCTGGAGAAATAGCCCCCAGGGAGACTCCTGGGGGACAGATCCCTGTGGCTCTCTTCTTGCTGAGGGAGGGCAACCTGACAGTCCGAAAAGCTGGACTCACCATGAGGTTTTACTATCGGCAGTAATTCATTGCAGACATTTCTCGTGGCAAAGAAGTTTGTCTTCAGCGTCATCTCAGCTTGAATGTCAAACGGTGTTGGATCATCAGCTTTTCAGAAAGAGAAGGAAACAAAGTCACACATTTCCCCCCTGAAATTCTCAAGACAAAGTGGATGTTATCTCTGATTAAAAGCAAAGCAAGTTAACCTTAAAACAATTTCAAGGGCTCCCCTCGTGGCTCAGTGGTAAAGAATCTGCCTGCCAAGGCAGGAGACATGTGTTCGATCCCTAATCCGGGAAGATTCCACATGCTGCAGAGCAGCGAAGCCCGTGGGCCGCAACCATTGAGCCCGTGCTCTAGAGCCCTGAAGCAGCAATTGCTGAGGCCCTGCGCCACAACTACTGAGGCCTGAGCACCCTAGAGCCCGTGCTGTGCGACAAGAGAAGCCACTGCAATGAGAAGCCTGCCCACCACAGCTAGAGAGTCGTCCTGCCTTGCCACGACTAGAGAAAAGCCCGCACAGCAACGGAGACCCAGCACAGCCAAAAATTTTTAAATAAATTAAAGTCAGGAGGCTGGTGGTTCTCAAACGTCCAGCCTCTATCTAAAGCATCCGCAGGGCCTGTTAGAACACAGCTTTCTGGGACCTGCCCCCAGAGTTTGGGATTAAGGAGTTCCGGGGTGGGGCTTCGTAATTTGCATTTCTAATTCAGTTCCCAGGTGACGCGCCAACTACTGATTCGCGAGCCACACTTGGAGCAGCAGTGGTCAAATATCCGTCTTAAAAGGGCATGGGAGGCACCTGGGGATTCTACTAAAATGCAGATTACAGTTCAGCAAGTGTGGGGCTGAGGCTGGCAATTCTGCGATTCCAGCAGTGCCCAGGGTCATTGGTACTGCTGGTCGAGGGTCCAAACGCTGAAGGGCGAGGGTTGCCAGATGAGGTCAGTGTGCCCCGCCGTGTGTTGTCCACCCATCCCTCGGCTCTGGTCTCCGAGGGGGTGTCCGCCATCTCCGCGCCTGAGCGCGCAGAAAGCCCGGCAGACTGAGTTGCCTGAACGGGTGCCCCGAGCTGCCGAATGCTAAAGGCCAAGGGAGATGAAGACTTTGGCTTCACAATGCTTCCTGTTCCTCAGCTCAGCCTCTTAGATTTCTCTTTCCCACTAGGTTGTAAATGAGGCCGGGCTTTTAGTTCTACCCGCAGGACAAGGCAGAACAATAACTTTCTTAATCGAGTCATGGAGCAAGTAATCTCCATCTCTCTGCCCCTCTCCAAAGGAAGATGCTACTTAAAACCACCCTTTAAAACAAAACAAAACAAAACAAAACAAACCCTCAATGTTTGATAGCAAGCGGAGCTTCCCTGGGGGTGGGAACCACACTCGCTTCCTTTTTGCCAGAGCCTATCAAAGCCCTGCGTTAAAGAGACCAAGGTCCACTAGCGTGCATCTGCGCTCTAATCCGTGTCTGCGAGACTCACTTCCTGTCCCGAGCAGATGCCTCTTGGTGTCTATGAATGCGCCCTTTGAGGGAAAGCGAAAGCCCAAAGAGAGCTTGGAGACCCTTTGCAGAGCAAATGTTTCTGGCATGAGAAAGCTGATGAGCTTAGCAGGGCGTGGTCCCCTCCCCGGAGACCGACTCTTGCAAAACTCAGCAGCTGACGGGTCTGGGAGGGTCCCGGGTGGCGCACTGTGGTGCACAGGCCCGCACAGGCCGGCGGGCAGGCGGGGCACGCTTTGCCCTGCACCCCGGCTGCTCTCGAGCGAAACGAACCGCTCCCGCGACTCCGTGGGAAGCGAGAACCAGCCGTGGGAGGCGAGAGCTGAGCGCATCCCGAGGGGCGGGCGCTGCCTTTCCCATCACTCCAGTGGACGGGCGGGGGCGCCTGCAATTCGTCGCGAGGCGCCCCCGGAGACCTCCCACCCACCCCTTCACCTACTCTTGAAGGCGATGCCCGCGTTGTTGACCAGCACGTTGAGCCCCCCGTACTCCTTGCGCAGGAAGTCGCGCAGGGCGCGGATGCTCTGCAGGTCGTCGATGTCCAGCTGGTGGAAACGCGGGCTCAGGCCCTCGGCCTGCAGCTGCTGCACGGCCGCCCGACCCCGCGCCTCGTCCCGCGCCGTGAGCACCACGTCCCCCGGGAACTCCCGGCACAGGTCGCGCGCGATGGCGAAGCCGATGCCCTTGTTGGCCCCGGTGACCAGCGCCACGCGGGTGTAGGACGACATGGCCGGTGTGCAGGGCGCGCGGGGCCCTTGGGTGGACAGTGATCCGGGCCGTGGGCCGCCGGCGGCGCGCGCTGCGGAGGCCGGTCCACAGTCTGAGAAGCCAGGAAGAACTGGGTTCTAGGCTCCAGCGCTGTGACTTGCAGAGAAAGAGGCTCCGGTCCTGGATCCCTCCCCTTCTAGGAGGGGCGGTCTGTTCCTGAATGTTTTGTAACGCCCCATTCCCGGGTCCGCCCCCTCCCCGCGAAGCGCCCACTGTTGATCCCGCAACAGAGCCACAAGTGAGCCAAGCGGTGGTCTGCAGGGGTGGAGAGGGGCTTCCCCTAAAGCATAAACCAGACGGTGGTGAGTCGAAAGGGTCTGAGGATTTACTGCAGTTTGAGTGAAGAAACTAGTGCAGGAGAAACCCCAAAGGAGAGAAAACAAGTGCTGACAATTTCCTTGGGCTTGCGCCGGTCACCCACGGCAAAATGAGGATGCTTGCCTTTTGCTTGAATGCAGTGAAATGATTTCGACACGCTACCTGCTTCTCAGGACCTCGATCCTGTTCCTTGCTTCAGAGGAACTCAAAAGAGGGAATGAGAAAAAAAGGTCTCAAGAACAGATTTCCAGGTGTGGGCCGGGTACCCAGCTCTGCGGGATCCCAGTGCGCCCCCACGTGGGCGAGAGTGTGTATGAAACTCTCCTTGGGTGCCAAGCGTCTTGCCGGAATCTTTTTATTCATCTTGCACAACTCCTATTGATGCTAAGTGTCTCCCCTGGAGAGGGAAATGGCAACCCACTCCAATATTCTTGTTGGGAAATCCCGTGGACAAAGGAACCCGGCTGGCTACAGTCCCGTGGAATCTCAAAGAGTCGGACAAGGCTTAGCAACTAAACAACAAGGAGGATATACATTTGTGTGTGTGTGTGTGTGTATAAATTTCTTTCAGTGAAATCTCTGTGCCCACAAAGTTTAACTGAAAGTGAATCTCCAAAGGTGTGTCACAGTGTGGACAAACAATTAGAAGTCTTCAACCCACTCTTTTTTAGTGTGATCGGAGTGCATGTGATTGGTGACTTTCAGATTTATGGAGGGCAGTGATTTCATGACTGAGCTTTTCCCAAGCACAGCTTGGCTGAGCTACCCAAGCCTGTCACCTTGAGCCCGTGCTCTAGAGCCCTGAAGCAGCAACTGCTGAGCCCCTGCGCCAGCCTTTCTCCATCAAATCAACAGGTGAGGTCAGGAAGGTGGGCACCTGTTGTGGCTCAGCAACTATTTTCTTTTTTCCCCTTAAAGATTATTTGGATCTCTCTTTTCAAAATGTAGGGCTACTCAGGGTTTATATTTCTTCTTGAGAGCTTAATTCATGTTTTCCAAAACATTTGTATATTTTATTTAGGTTATTGATTCTGTCATGAAGTCATTCATAATAATATGTCTTTATTAATCCTTGTAATATCCATAGTGATGCCACTTCTCTCACTCCGGATATTGGCAATTTATGTCTTTCATAGTTTTTCTTCCTGATCTGTCTGGTTAGAACTATTAATTTACTTAAGGAAGAAGCTTTTGATTTCATCAATATTTTTCTCTACTTTTTCTGATTATATTTATTTTGTAATGTTTATTTCTTCTCTTCTCACTTGGGGTCTTATTGGCTCATTTTCCTAGTTGGTTTGTGTTGTGCTTCTTTTTGTTTCTTTTGTTTTTTTGTGTTTTAACTATTAAAGCTGAGATCATGGATTTGAAATCTTTCTTCTTTTCTAATATAGACACTAAGGGTTATTAATTTCCCTTTTAATACTATGTTAGTGCCATCCCATAAACACTGATATGTTATGCTTTCACTTTCAACCAGTTTAAAATAATTCTAGAATTCCCTGGCGGTCCAGTGGTTAGGACACTGTGCTTTCACTATCAAGGGCCCAGGTTCAATCCATAGTTGGGGAACTAAGATTCCATAAGCTGTGCAGTGCAGCCAAAAAAATAAAAATAAACTAGATAACTTCTAACTTACTTTTTGATATATTCTTTGACCAAGGGTATTTAGAAGTATTCTTTTAGCTTCCAACTATTTGGGGATTTTCCAGATACCTTGCTGTTATTGATTTCTTAATTCTGTTGTACATGGAGAACATGTTTTGTATGACTTGATTCTTTTAAAGGACTTTTTTAAAGCTAGGAGAGAGAGGAAAGCATTTTTCTGCAATAGGAATCATCTCAAAAAGAGGTAAAAATAGGTGAAGGAGACAAAGTAAATAATTCAAGAATAAAATGTGTGGGAAAGTGAGTACAGCTGGGTCCTAGGGCTCAGATAGGGGCTTTTCCTTGGAATCAGGACACCTCCTGTGACAGGGCAGGCTGTGTGTGTGGGTCTAGTTGTAGGATGTTGGGTGGCTCTCCTGGGGGCACTGTTTTCCCTTTGAAGGATGAACGATTTGAGGTCGTTAACAAGAAGGATTCTTTGGGGATACTTGAGGGAAGTGTAGCCATCCTGCAGAACAGAAAAGTAAATTTATTATGGAATTAGACAGCATTGATGAGCAGAGTTGGGGGCCCATTTGAGACCTGCAGTCATAAATGTCAAGACAGCCCAATCAGCCTCTTCCAATTTCCTCCCGGCGTCATCCACTCACTAGTGCAGCTGCAAAGTTGGAGAACTGGTGTTTTGTCAGGCTCACATAACACAGGGAGAGATGTTTGCAAGGCAAGGATCGTAGTGTAGGGCTATGGCCTCTGAGGACAGAAGAGAGGACACCAGAAGTTCGGAAATTCATAGTAAGTAAAAAACAGTAGGGTTGATGGAACAGAGGTCTCTGAGGACGACACCCCTGGAGGCAAGCTTGTAGACTGGAGCCAAGTTGGATCCTGGGGGTCAGTGTGGGATGCTTTGAGATCAGGATCTCAGGGGTTGTACAGATGAACCAGGTGAAGTGGGCAGGGGGACTCATGGTGGTGTTTAGAGGTCAAGGGACTGGGAAGCCAGGATACTGGATGGAACCATCACATCTCTACTGACCTCCTCAGAGATGAGGACAAGTGTGGAGGGAAGAAAATACTGACTAATGTGCTGGCCTCAAGGTCTGTGCCGTCAGCTGTTTCTGTCCTAAAACTTTTTTTTTTTTTTAAATAAACAAGGGTTTCCCCATCTTCATTTTGCACTAGGTCTCAAATTATGTAGCAGGTCAATGAAAGGGGGTGGGGATGGTTTGGGGAGAGTCTGTTGCTCATATTAGGGGGCTTCCCAGGTGGCACAGTGGTAAGGAAGCTGCCTGCCAATACAGGAGACATAAGATGAGTGGGTTCGATCCCTGCGTTGGGAAGATCCCCTGGAATAGGAAATGGCATGCCACTCCTGTATTCAGCCTGGAAAATTCCATTGAGAGAGGAGCCTGGTAGGCTACAATCCACGAAGTCACAAAGAGTCAGACACTACTGAGTGTGCACACACGCACACACACACACACACACACATTACTTATAGCAGTCATTTCCAGTTTTTCATGTTAGAATTCCCTGGGGATCTTATTTTTTTAAAAAAAGTTCTGATGTCTGGCTCTTTCCCAAGACATTGTGATTTAATTGTGCTTGGGTGTGACCCAAGCACTGGGAGTTTCAAAAGCTGATTCCAATGTGTAGCAAACTTTAGGAATCACTGGGTTACATAATATGGGGTTTTAATTGGTTAAAAGTGATAAAATCTTCAAAAAAGAGCTGAAGATTTTGACAGAAAAGAGGAGAAAGGGTTTGGAAATGGCACAGGTGATTGTCCCCTCCCCTTTCCTGGACATCAAGTCCTAATCACAGAACCTGTGGATGTCCCTTTGTATGGAAAAAAGGACTTTGCAAATGTGATTAAATTGAGGATCTTGAGATGGGATGATATCCCTGAACTTTCTTGGTGGGCCCAATGTAATCCCAAATCTCCTTATGAGAGGTAAGCAGGAAGGTCAGAGGCACGCTTAAGGTGGACAATTCTTCCCTCACCTCCTGGATGGAGTGAAAACACCCTTCACTTATACCTAGTATAGTATTGCACAAAGGATTTGAATTGTGAACAAATCTTAAGAAAAAGCCTGGTTTTGAAAAAAAAAAGCTTGGATACCATCCTAAGGGTGGAGGAGAAATGAATTAAAGGGAAAAAGCTGCAGGATACCATCTGACTCATGACCTGGTTGGTGGATCTGAGCGAAAGTGATGTGTAGGCTATTGTGCTGGATCCAAATTCCCGCCATCTAAACCACCCTGTGCACCTGGTCAGAAGTTATAGGTTCTGGGTTTTTTATGCATAACTGTGATTCCATTTAAACTGATTTTGCTCTTGCTTGGTGGGTTCTTCTGTATTTCCTAAATCGTTAGGGTTCAAACCAAAGTGACATGATATGCCAGCAACATGATATGGTGTGTTGCCACCTGGGCACTGACTGTCTGCCCCATTCGTTCATCCGCATCCTCCATTGAATATGTGGGCACCTGTTAGGTCCCAGACATGTGAAGAACTGGAGTCAACAAGCAGGGGGAGCCTGCATGGAGCTGCTCCCGGTTCAGCTCCTTAGCGGTTTCTTGGGGTAGGCTCTCAATGGCTCCGTGCCTCAGTTTGCTCGTTTGTAAAATGGGAATAATTATCGTGCTTTCCTCTTATAACTGTGGTGAGGGTTACATGAGTTAATACTACAAAAGCGCTTAGAGCACTCGTGGCAAGTGGGGACACTGAATGTCTGCTGTTATTATATCCTCTACCATGGGAGACAGATGGTCATCTTACACCATTATTGAGGTCCTCCTGGATGACAAGATTGGAGCCAGACACAGTTATGTCTCAACCAACGTTTCTTAACTGGAGGCAGAGGATCTCCCAGGCAGAGATGGAGACAGGAAACCTGGTCTCTCACCCTTCCTTAGAGGAAGTGCTATTGACCCTGTAATGCTCAGAGTATCTGGGCTGCTGAAAGCTAATCCTGGGCAGGAACGGGGCCCGTTTTCTTCCTAGAAGCAAGAATGAGTTGCTTCTGCAACCTGTATTGCAACCTTAATACAGCGTGGCGGACCGTAGGCAGCCCTTAGATGTGGCCATAGTTAGACGCCATTGAGGCCCCAAACCTGTTACCAGGTGAGGTGACCCAGAGACCCTTAATAGTCGCTCCCCATTGGTTGGCTGCCATAGTGGGCCCTCCCCCAAGCGAGCAACAGTCAGTGGGTGACCGTTAGTGGGCCTGCTCAGCCATTGGTTGGCTGCCACAGTGTGCCCCTCCCCCAACTAGCAACCGTCAAGGGGGGGTGACCGTTAGTGGGCCTGCTCAGCCATTGGTTGGCTGCTACAGTGGGCCCCTCCTCCAAGCGAGCAACCACCAATGGGTGACCGTTAGTGGGCCTGCTCAGCCGTTGGTTGGCTGCCACAGTGGGCCCCTCCTCCAAGCGAGCAACCGCCAATGGGTGACCGTTAGTGGGCCTTCAGCCAACAGTCTGTGGTTTCCCCAGCTGTGGTCCTCAGGTGGAGAGTGAGGTAAGAGAGAAATCCTGGTCTTCTCTCCAGGACCCACCAGCTCACCTACTGGCCTTTGGCCAGCGGGCGAGCTGGAGGGCCCAGGAACAGGCTGTGGGCTGTTTCCTGCAGGGCGCCAGAGCCCTCGCCAGGGCCACTCTCTGGCCGGGCCCAGACTGCAGAGGGTGACAGTTGTGTGGTGGGACCCGGCCCTTTCCTGTCAGGACAGAAGCAGGTCTGGGCCTTTTCCCTGGGGCCCTCCAGGCCCCCTGACCTCAGGCCTGAGGGCTGTGTCCTACAGAGCTCGCTGGCTGGGCCCAGACCTTGAAGCAGCAGGGAACCTCTCCCGAATCTCCATATCTGTGACCTCATGGCGTGGGCCGTCTCCGTGGATCACAGTCGTGGAGACCTCACAACTGGACTAAACGCCACGGCCAAGAAGGTGACAGCTTCAAACAGTTTCAGTCTCTCTGTTCCGTTTCAAAACCTGGCACAGCTTAGCTCAGCGTTTACCCCAGGAGCCCAGAGGTCAGGGTTAAGTTGCAAGGACTTTACACATCATTACTTCAGGTCCACCTCTGTGGTTGGGGCTGTTCTCTAAGAAGGGCTGTTGTTGTGAGCAGGGAACTAACCTGACTGGTATTTGCTGCCACATATGTTTGTTCCTATTGATCTTGTATAATTGATTCTCTCCAATTTCAGTGAACAGCTGAGGGTGCCTGTCCCCTCTGTGATGACGGCTGTGCAGGGTCTGGGGACCCACTCTGAGGGTGCTACCATCTGAGATCTGCCTCCTAGCTGGGCCTGGGCACTAGCAGGAAGACCCAGACTGGGTGCTGGGCCAGGGACCCCCTCCTCTTAGCCAGGCCTGTACCCCAGAGGGCAAAGGTTGAGCCTTGAGGCCTTGCCCCTTCTTGTCATGACAGAGAATGACATTTGTTTTGGTGGAGGTTTACAGGTACATTGTGACCTGACCCACCTGACCTCAAGGACAAAGATCCTAAGAAGTTTGCACTCAGGCCCCTCCCTCAGCTTTCCTATAAAAGGGCTTTGTTGAAACCTTTCAGGGAGTTCAGAGATTTTAGGATATGAAGCACCCATCTCCTTGCATGGCCCTGCAGTAATCCTTTCTTGGCTCCAGACTCTGATGTTTGGTGCTGTTTTGTGTCACTGTGTGTCAGGCACACACACTTGGGCTGGATAACATAGGCAATGCTCCTGGACTTTGCGGCAACCTCACCCTCCTCTCCCCTGTGCTGAGTGTCCGAGTGCTGAGCCATCCCAGGTCCTTGCAGGGCTTGACCAGCCCAGAGAAGGCAGGGCAAGCAGATGTGGGACACCTATTTTTTTATGGTGGTGAAGAACACAGAACATAAAATATACCATCTTCACCATTTAAATGTCCAGTACAGCGAGTGTTAACTGTATGCCAATTACTGCTGAATAGATTACTGCAGAACAGATTCTAGCACTTTTTCAAGGTGCGTAACTGGAAGAAATCTATACCCCTTAACCAACAATTCCCTATTTCCCTTCTCTCCAGCCTCTGGTAACCACATTCTACTTGGTTTTTATGAATTTGACCACTTTAGATACTTTGCAAAATGGAATCTAAGTATTTCTTTGTATGACTGGCTTATTTCATTTAACCTAATGCCCTCAAGGATCACCCAAGTTTTAGTGTATGATAGGATTTCCTTTTTTAAGGCTGAGTAATATTCCACAGTATGTAGAGACCACACTTTCTTTATCTGTTTAACTGTCAGTGGGTACTTAGGTTGATTCCAGCTCTTGGTTTTTGTGAATAACCCTGCAATGAGCATGCATGTGTTCATTATACTTCTTTCTTGAAGCAGAATATTTGCTAGGATCTAGAAATCATCTGGTCCAAACCAGTTTTTTGCACATGAGGAAATTAAGACCTCCAAATGTTCACACCGCTTGTCTCTACCTGAACTGGAAGCAAGTCTTCAAATTATCAGTTTAATTATTTCTCCACTACATTACTGTCTTGACTGGTACTAAGGTCAGAGCCACCAGCACGTCTATTCCTATCATATTCCTATTAAACCATTTTTTCCCAGCTGTATTGGGATATAATGGAGTGTAAGTTTAAGGTTTCCTGTAAGATTTGATATATGTATATTGAAAATGATCACCACACTAAATATGGTCAACAGCTTATCACTTTATATAGTTATAAAATTTTCCTGTTGATGAGAACTTTTAAGATGTACTCTCCTAGCAACTTTCAGATGTATAACACCAATGTTGACTATAGTCATCAATGTTATACACATTGTGATTTATTTCACTTAGCCTAACTCCCTCAAGTTCATCCATGTTGTCACAAATCACAGGATTTCCTTCTTTTTTTGTGGCTGAATGGTTTTCCAAAATATATGCACCACATCTTTATCCATTCATCTGTTAGTGGCCACTTAGGTTGTTTCCATGCCTTTGCTATTATAAACAATACTGCTATGAACATGGGAGTGCACATATCTATTTGAGATTGTGTTTTCATTTCCTTTGGATGAATACCAAGAAGTAGAATTGCTGAATCATATGGTAGAGCTATTTTTAATTTAAAGGAAACTTTATACTTTTTTCCATAGATATACCAATAGGGTATGCGTTCCCTCTTCTCCACAGCTTCTCTAGCTTTGTTATCTCTTGTCTTTTTGATAATACTCGTTTTAACAGGTAAGAGGCAATATTTAATGATTTTGAGTTGCAGTTTCCTGGTAATTTGTGTTGTTGAGCACCTCCCATGAACCTGCTCATTATTTGTATGTCTTTAAAAAAAAAATCCATTCAGATCCTTTGACCATTTAAAAATTGAATTGTTTTTTGCTATTGAGTTGTATGAATTCTTTATATATTTTTGGATATTATTCTCTTATAAGCTACATGATTTCCAAAATTTTTTTTCTATTTAGTAGGCTTTCCTTTTATTTTGTTGATGGTTTATTTTGCTATGCAAAAGCTTTTCACTTTGAAACAAGTCCACTTGTTTTTTTTGTTTTTTGGTTGTTGTTGCTTTGTGCTTTAGGTTTCAAATCCAACAAAATCATTGTCAAGACTCATTTTAAGGAGTTTTTTTCTTTTGTTTTGTCCTAGCAGTTTAATGGTTACTAGCCTAACATTTAAGTCTTTAATTCATTTGAGTTAACTTTTGTGAGTGGTAGAAGATAGCAGTATGGTTTCATTTCTTTAAACATGTGATAATCAATTTTCCCAGCACCATGTATTGAACAGACTGTTTTCTCAGGTGAGGATTCCTGTCAAATATTAGTCAGATGCATGTACATGGTTAGAGGGCTGTTCTTGAGTTACCATCAAGGTGCCTGTCCCTTTGGTGCCCTGGCATTGGTTTCTGGCCTCTGGGTTCACAGTGAACCAGGGAGAAGGGTGATGTTTATTGTAAACATTGTTAATTTGGAGCAAGACCATCTCCCTGCAGAAGTATGTGAACCAGTCCTGTGTGGTGTCGGAAAGGCTGAGCTCTAGGCCTTTCAGCAAAAGGAATCAGTTGTGCCAATGCCTGGCTAGAGAAGCGTTTAGGGAGGCTGGGGAAATTTAGTACCATCAGGCTGGTGAAGCACCTGAGCTGAGAAATGTGGGTCTCAGACCCTTAGTCCTGTTCTTGGGATGCACGTCGCTGCTGCTTCTAGATCAGAATTGCCGAGGCTGGGGAAAACCAGCCAATTTTGTGCATTTCTAGTGAGTATATAATTTAGTACTACTTCCTTGGAGAGGTATTAGACCCTGTCGATGGAAATTTAAAATACACATCTCTTCCTGGAAGGGAAATTGTTGGTGAAATTTGTCCTACAGGTAACCTCCTGGGGACATGAAATGACTGCCAAACAAGGATGTTCTTGAAAAGCAGCTCCCAGTCAAGTTCTTGGAAAGGTCACAAGCTATCCAGAAATCTGATTAAACTTGTGAATTACTTAAAGGATACATTTTAACTTGCTTACCATCATTGGAAAGGTACAAGTGTTTAAGTTATACTTGAACACTATATGTTTCTCTGTAAACCTGGCAAAGTATATTGGGTCCACGTTTGGTGGTAGACAGTGCCCTCTGGTGGTATGGTGGCTACACTTCATGGCAGCTGTATCTGTTCCCTATTGTCTCATAGTGAAGCACCACCAACTGGGTGGCTTTAGACAACAGGAATTAATTTTTTCACGTTTATGGAGGCCAGAAGACCTGTCTCAAGGTGTTGTCAGGGCCCTAGGCCATCCAAAAGCTCTAGTGAAGAATTCTTCCTGGTCTCTTCCAGCTTCTGGTAGTTGGCAGCACTCCTTAGAATTCCTTGGCTTGTGGTCTGGATCTCTCTCATCCCTGTCCCCATCTTCACAGGGCCTTCTTTCCCATTTATCTCTGTGTGTCCTCTCCCCTTCTTCTGAGGACTCCACTCATTGGATTTAGGACATGCTCTAACCCAGTCTGACCTCATTGAAACTAATTACATCTGCAAAGACACCCGTTCCAAATAGAGTCACATTCTGAAGTGGAGGGTAGACATGAGTTTTGTGCAGCCACTATCCAACGTACTATAGTATTTTTAACTTTTCTGTGGATTCCTTTAAATTAGTCTAATCAGTGACTTAGTTCCGATCAACCCTTATCACAAATAAGGATTCTTGCCTACAATTTAAACATTTAGTTTTCTTTTGCTGTAATTTGCTTTTAGAGTCATACTTTTTGCTATCGTAGAAAGTATATGTAATATCTTTTCTGTTATTTGTTATCTGATATTAAATGTCTTGAACTACAGCTTTATTGGTTTGTTAAAATTTTTTTTCCTTCCCTCCTTTCTTGGCTTTTAACGTGAAGTCAAGTGGGCCTTACCAAGCATCACTATGAACAAAGCTAGTGGAGGTGATGGAATTCCAGTTGAGCTATTTCACATCCTGAAAGATGATGCTGTGAAAGTGCTACACTCAATGTATCAGCAAATTTGGAAAAGTCAGCAGTGGCCACAGGACTGGAAAAGGTCAGTTTTCATTCCAATCCCAAAGAAAAGCAATGCCAAAGAATGTTCAATCTACTGCACAATTGCACTCATCTCACACGCTAGTAAAGTAATGCTCAAAATTCTCCAAACCAGGCTTCAGCAATACGTGAACCGTGAACTTCCAGATGTTCAAGCTGGTTTTACAAAAGGCAGAGGAACCAGAGGTCAAATGGCCAACATCTTCTGGATCATCTAAAAAACAAGAGAATTCCAGAAAAACATCTATTTCTGCTTTATTGACTATGCCAAAGCCTTTTACATTGTGGATCACAATAAACTGTGGAAAATTCTGAAAGAGATGGAAATACCAGACCATCTGACCTGTCTCTTGAGAAACCGGTATGCAGGTCAGGAAGCAACAGTTAAAACTGGACATGGAACAACAGACTGGTTCCAAATAGGAAAAGGAGTACGTCAAGGCTGTATAATGTCACCCTGCTTATTTAACTTATATGCAGAGTATATCATGAGAAACACTGGACTGGAAGAAGCACAAGCTGGAATCAAGATTTCTGGGAGAAATATCAATAGCCTCAGATATGCAGACGACACCACCCTTATGACAAACAGTGAAGAACTAAAGAGCCTCTTGATGAAAGTGAAAGAGGAGAGTGGAAAAATTGGCTTAAAGCTCAATATTCAGAAAACTAAGATCATGGCATCTGGCCCCATCACTTCATGGGAAATAGATGGGGAAACAGTGGAAACAGTGTCAGACTTTCTTTTTTTGGCTCCAAAATCACTGCTGATGGTGATTGCAGCCATGAAATTAAAAGATGTTTTCTCCTTGGAAGGAAAGTTATGACCAACCTAGATAGCATATTAAAAAGCAGAGACATTACTTTGCCAACAAAGGTCTGTCTAATCAAGGCTATGGTTTTTCCAGTAGTCATGTATAGATATGAGAGTTGGATGGTGAAGAAAGCTGAACACTGAAGAATTGATGCTTTTGAACTGTGGTGTTGGAGAAGACTCTTGAGAGTCCCTTGGACTGTAAAGAGATCCAACCTGTCCATTCTAAAGGAGATCAGTCCTGGGTGTTCATTGGAAGGACTGATATTGAAGCTGAAACTCCAATATTTTGGCCACTTCATGTGAAGGGTTGACTCATTGGAAAAGACCCTAATGCTGGGAAGGATTGGGGGCAGGAGGAGAAGGGGACAACAGAGGATGAGATGGCTGGATGGCATCGCTGACTCGATGGACATGGGTTTGGGTAGACTTAGGGAGTGGGTGATGGACAAGGAAGCCTGGCGTGCTGAGATTCATGGGGTCACAAAGAGTAGGACACAACTGAGCGACTGAACTGAACTGAACTGAATCTTTAATGGAGTTCCTGCTCTCAGCATTTAACAATGCAACTGATTTTATTATAACAGGAGGTTTGCTATACTGTAGAGCTAAGCTTGGGGACCTGTTTTGAAAGATGACTTGAAAGCATCTTGGGAGACACACTGATGTGCTCTCGCAGCTGTCTCACTGCTTTCTGCTCCTCTCTGTTTTAGCTGATAATGGGTATTCCCAGTTATCAGAGGTCTACAGAAGAGAAGATTCTTTAGCAATCATTTTCCAGACACTTTCTATTCCTTGGGAAAGAATCCTTGTGCTGCTGTCAAAAGATATATTTATCTTCTGCTATTTAGCATCTCATCCTTTGAACCTTCCCTTTAAAAAAGCCCCAGCTTTATTAAGTGGTAATTCATATACTGAACAATGCATCCATATAAAGCATACAATTCAATGGTTTTAATATGTTCATGGTATTGTGCAACCATCACCACAGTTTTGTAACAGCTTCATGTCCCCTCCAGTACCCCATACCCATTAGGAGTTACATTCTTTCCCTTCCAGCCCTAGGCAATCACTGACCTATTTTCTGTCTGTAGTTCTGCTTATGTGGAACATTTCATATAAATGGAATCATAAGATATGTGCTCTTTTGTGAGTAACTTCTTCCACTTAACATTATGTTTCAAGGTTTATTTGTGTTGTAGTATCTTATCAGGTTTTGAACTTTACATTTAGCAAGTGTGATTTTTGATGGGATTTTATAATGAATTTTTTGTTCATTGAAATGTTTATTCCTAAAGGTATTAATTGAGCATAATAAAATTGATGCAACAGGCATTATAGACTATGAGTTTAGAAGTAAGTTTTTAAAAATTATAAATAGTTATAAAAATTGTCAAACTTTCAGAATTTTAACCAAGTAAAACATTTCAACATTCTATTTTTTCATATGTTTAATTTTAAAAAATTGTTTTACAGTACTAAGAAATGGTTGATGTCAACCATGTTTTGAAATATCCAATTTGTGAAGCTGTGAAAGTCTTCAATACCTCAAGTAATTTATTTTTGTTGCTGTTGTTGTTGTTTAGTCACTAAGTCATGTCCAACTCTTTTGCAACCCCATGGACTGTAGCCCACCAGTGTCCTCTGTTCACAAGACTTCCCAGGCAAGAATGCCGGGGTGGGTTGCCATTTTATTCTCCAGGGAACCTTCCTGACTCAGGGATCAAACCCAGGTCTCCTGCTTGGCAAGTGGATTCTTTAAAACTGAGTCACCTGTGATGCTTATCTGAACAGATGTTTTTCAGATATAGATCCCCGTGGCCAATTTTGTTTTTAAAATTAAAGCTGTGTATTAGTAATTTTTTTGCTCTGTAACAAATTACTCAAACCCAGTGTTTAAATCAAGAAACATTTGTTTTCCCATAGTTTCCATAGCTGAGGAATTTGGTAATGGCTTAGCTGGGCAGTTCTGGCTCAGACTCATGAGGTTGCAGTCAAGATGCCAGCTGGGGTGCAGTCTTCTAAAGGCCTGACCTCAGCTGGAGGATCCCTGCCAAGGTTATTGGCTCGTGTGGCTCTTGGTTGGAGGCTTCACTTCTTAGCCAAGTGGACCTTTCTGTAGGCTCCTTGGGCATCCTCAAGTTGTAACTGCTGGGTTCCTCCAGAGTGGGTGATCCAAGGGACAGTGAGAAAGACAGAAGCTAAGGTATCTTTTGTTGTTGTTGTTCAGCTGCTCAGTTGTGTCCAACTCTTTGCAACCCCATGGACTGCAGCTCACTAGGCTTCCTTGTCCTTCACCATCTCCCAGAGTTTGCTCACACTCTTGTACATTTAGTTGGTCATGCCATCCAACCATCTCATCCTCTGCTGCCCCCAACTCCTGACTTCAGTCTTTCTCAGCATCAGGGTCTTTTTCAGTGAGTCGATTCTTCACTTTAGGTGGCCAGAGTTTTGGAGCTTCAGCTTCAGCATTAGTCCTTCCAATGAATATTCAAGTTTAATTTCCTTTAGGATTGACTTGTTTGATCTCCTTGCTCTCCAAGGGACTCTCAAGAGTCTTCTCCAGCACCACTGTTCAAAAGCATCAATTCTTTGGTGCCCAACCTTCTTTATGGTCCAAATCTCACATCTGTACATGACTACTGAAAAAACCATAGTTTTGACTATACAAACCTTTGTCGGCAAAGTTATGTCTCTGCTTTTTAATATACTGCCTAGATTTGTCATAGCTTTTCTTCCAAGAAGCAATCATCTTTTAATTTTGTGGCTGTAGTCACTGTCCATAGGGATTTTGGAGCCCAAGAAAATAAAGTCTGTCACTGTTTCCAATTTTCCCCCCATCTAGTTGCTATGAAGTGAGGTCTTTTATGACCTAGTTTCATAAATTACATACTCTTACTTTGCCATGGCTATTGGCCACATAGGCCAGTTCTGGTCCAGTGTGCGAGGAGAATACAAAGAGTATGAATAGGGGTCAGGGATCATGGAACAGACTTGGCTCACTCCTACCAGGGGGAGAGTTGTCTGACTCCACAGACTGACAGTTAGTTAGTCCCAAAATAATTTGAGTCAATCATTAGTTAAGGATTAGGTGAACTCTGCTCCCCCCGCACCTTTTTAAACATTTGAAACTAAATCTGAAGAATTTTTTTTCTCCTGTGTGGCATGTGGAACTTCCTCAACAAGGGATTGAACCCAGGCCCTTCATGTGGGAAGCTTGGAGTCTTCACTGCTGGACCACCAGAGAAGTACTGAAAACACATTTTATATCTGTTTGTTGATGACAGATGTGAGTCATAGTGAAGTAGTCACAGTTCACAACCAAAGCGGACTTGGACAGCCATTGAACATCTGGGCTCGAATATATCTCTGCAACACTGAGAAATGAAACTTTCTGAACAGAATCAAATCAAGGATACAAATGCTAGCTGCAGTTTTGTCTCAAGGTTTCCCCTTGCATTTTTGTAACAATTTCAGACCCAAACCAACCCTTGATTAACAAGCACCTTTATTTTTTTTTTCCCAGCTCCAAAGATAATTCTTAGCAAATGACTTACGTAACTGCAGGCTTACTATTTTTGCCTTTATAAGCACACAATTCAAGTACTTCTTGGGTCTGTGTGTCCTGGCTGCAGTCCTAACAAATCCCAAATTAATGCCTCTTCCCTTCAGTCAGGTCTTTGTTTCTGAGATTTTGGTTTACTTTGCATGTATACATATATTTTAAAAGTTTGTGAATTTAAGGCAAAAACTCAACTTTTGAAAAAGAGTTTAGCAATTGTATAGTAGCAATCACTAGTCAGTCTTATAACTTGAATCCTGAAGAGCTGTGCAGTTACAGTGTAATATCTGCACATGCTTCAAGAATGATTGCATCATTATTTTGAAATAAAACTATACTGACTAGTATGGAAGAAGCTGTATAGAAGTTCTATACAGTCAGCAAAGGAGCTGACTGTGGCTCATATCATGAACTCCTTATTGCCAAATTCAGACTTAAATTGAAGAAAGTAGGGAAAACCACTAAGACCATTCAGGTATGACCTAAATCAAATCCCTTAATAATTATACAGTGTAAGTGACAAATAGATTCAAGGGATTAGATCTGATAGAGTGCCTGAAGAACTATGGATGGAGGTTCATGACATTGTACAGGAGGCAATGATCAAGACCATCCCCAAGAAAAAGAAATGCAAAAAGGCAAAACGGTTGTCTGAGGAGGCTTTACAAATAGCTGAGAAAAGAAGAGAGGTGAAAGGCAAAGAAGAAAAGGAAAGATATACCCATCTGAATGCAGAGTTCCAAAGAATAGCAAGGAGAGATAAGAAAGCCTTCCTCAGTGATCAATGCAAAGAAATAGAGGAAAACAATAGAATAGGGAAGACTAGAGATCTCTTCAAAAAAATTAGAGATACCAAGGGAACATTTCATGCAAAGAAGGGCACAATAAAGGACATGATAAATAAACAGTATGGACCCAACAGAAGCAGAAGATATTAAGAAGAGATGGCAAGAATACATAGAAGAAATATACAAAAAAGATCTTTATGACCCAGAGAGCTGTGATGGTGTGATCACTCACCTAGATCCAGACATCCTAGAATGCAAAGTCAAGTGGGCCTTAGGGAAACAATGGAAACAGTGACAGACTTTATTTTGAGGGACTCCAAAATCACTGCAGATAGTGACTGCAGCCATGAAATTAAAAGACACTCCGTGGAAGAAAAGCTATGACCAACCTAGACAGCATATTAAAAAGCAGAGACATTACTTTGCTGACAAATGTCCATCTAGTCAAAACTGTGGTTTTTCCAGTAGTCATGTATGGATGTGAGAGTTGGACTATAAAGAAAGCTGAGCGCCGAACAATTGATGCTTTTGAACTGTGGTGTTGGAGAAGACTCTTGAGAGTCTTTTGGACTTCAAGGAAATCCAACCAGTCCATCTTAAAGGAGATTGGAAGGACTGATGTTGAAGCTGAAGCTCCAATACTTTGGTTACCTAATTGGAAGAACTGACTCATTGACAAAGTCCTGATGCTGGGAAAGATTGAAGGCAGGAGGAGAAGGGGATGGCAGAGGGGATAAGATGATTGGATGGTATCACCAACTCTATGGACATGAGTTTGAGCAAGCTCTGGGAGTTAGTGATGGACAAGGAGGCCTGGTGTGCTATAGTCCTTGGGGTTGCAAAGAGTTGGACATGACTGAGCAACTGAACTGAACTGAACTGAAAAAGAATATGTGGAATTCTCCAGGCAAGAATACTGGAGTGGTTTGTCATTTCTTTCTCCAGGGGATCTTCCTGACCCAGGGATAGAACCTGGTCTCCTGGGTTACAGGCAGATTCCTTACCATCTGAGTCACCAGGGAATGTCTAAAAAAGGATATGGCAACTCTAAAGGCAGTAAAAGAGAAGAAGCTTCAATATATTTTAAACGAGAAAAGTAATTCCGCCAGTGAAAAGCTTGAAGGACTCAGTTCTTGTCTCATCTGAAGAAAGAATTCAACAAAGAGACCAAGACTGTGAAAAAGATAAAAGTGTTTGTCACAAGAAAAATACGTGTAGAGAAAACAAAATCCATGTGCAAGTGCACACAGGCAAACTTGGAAAGAGCGGTGTCCCATGGTGGGGCGCTTAGGTTGCTTTCTTCAGGGGAGTTTTCCAGATTTTTTTCCAGTCATTCATCCCCTGTTTGGTCCTGATGTGAGTGCACATCTCTCGGGCAAGATGGATTCCAGCTGGTGTCTTTTCCTCCTTTGATCCTTCCCCTAGACTGAGGGCCTTCTCTGCGCTTGTGTCTGACCAGAAAACCCACAGGAAAGCACCCAGTCAGGGCCCAGTGCTCCTGCTGGCATGCATCTCACAGCATCATCAGGAGACCAACTGCAGCTGCTCAGTCAGGGCCTGTACATCTCTTACCTCAAAAGCATGGTACCATATAGAGTGTATACTAGTTTCTGTTGCTGCTGCAGTAATTTATTGCAAACTTAGTGGCTTAATACAACCCAAATTTATTATCTTACAGTTCTGATGCAAGTCTCAGTTCAGTTCAGTTGCTTAGTCGTGTCCAACTCTTTGCAAACCCATGCACCACAGCACGCCAGGCCTCCCTGTCCATCACCAACTCCCTGAGTCCATCCAAACCCATGTCCATCGAGTTGGTGATGGCATCCAGCCATCTTATCCTCTGTTGTCCCCTTCTCCTCCTGCCTTCAATCTTTCCCAGCATCAGGGTCTTTTCAAATAAGTCAGCTCTTTGCATCAGGTGACCAAAGTATTGAAGTTTCAGCTTCAACATCAGTCCTTCCAATGAAAACCCAGGACTGATCTCCTTTAGGATGCACTGGTTGGATCTCCCTGCAGTCCAAGGAATTCTCAAGAGTTGTCTCCAACACCACAGTTCAAAAGCATCAGTTCTTCAGTGCTCAGCTTTCTTTATAGTCCAACTCTCACATCCATCCATACATGACTACTGGAAAAACCATAGCCTTGACTAAATAGACCTTTGTTGACAAAGTAATGTCTCTGCTTTTTAATATGCTGTCTAGGTTGGTCATAGCTTTTCTTCCAAGGAGCAAGCATCTTTTAATTTCATGGCTGCAGTCACCATCTGCAGTGATTTTGAAGCCCCCCAAAATAAAGTCAGCCACTGTTTCCCCTGGTTCCCCATCTATTTACCATGAAGTCATGGGACTGGATGCCATGATCTTAGTTTTCTGAATGTTGAGCTTTAAGCCAACTTTTTCACCCTCTTCTTTCACTTTCATCAAGAGGCTCTTTAGTTCTTCTTCACTTTCTGCCACAAGGGTGGTGTCATATGGATATCTGAGATTATTGATATTTCTCTTGGCTATCTTGATTCCAGCTTGTGTTTCATCCAGCCCAGCATTTCTCATGATGTACTCTGCATATAATCAATCTGATTTCAATGTCAACCATCTGATGATGTCCATGTGTAGAATCTTCTCTTGTGTTGTTGGAAGGGGATGTTTGCTATGACCAGTGTGTTCTCTTGGCAGAACTCTATTAGCCTTTGCCCTTCTTCATTCTGTACTCCAAGGCCAAATTTGCCTGTTACTCCAGGTGTTTCTTGACTTCCTACTTTTGCATTCCAGCCCCCTATAATGAAAAGGACATCTTTTTTGGGTGTTAGTTCTAAAAGGTCTTGGAAGTCTTCATAGACCTGTTCAACTTCAGCTTCTTCGGCGTTACTGGTCGGGGCATAGACTTGAATTACTGTGATATTGAGTGGTTTGCCTTGGAAATGAACAGAGATCATTCTGTCGTTTTTGAGATTGCTTCCAAGTACTGCATTTCGGACTCTTTTGATTACTATGATGGCTACTCCATTTCTTCTAAGGGATTCCTGCCCACAGTAGTAGATATAATGGTCATCTGAGTTAAATTCACCCATTCCAGTCCATCTTATTTCACTGATTCCTAGAATGTCGATGTTCACTCTTATCATCTCCTGTTTGACCACTTCCAATTTGCCCTGATTCATGGACCTAATGAAAGGTTGTTGACAAAATCACAACAAAGACGCCAGGAATCTTGGCCTCCGGAGGAGAAGAATTCAATCCGGGGCCAGAGACGAGGCTTGATCGCTCAGAGCTTTTGTGTAATAAAGTTTTATTAAAGTATAAAGGAGATAGAGAAAGCTTCTGACATAGGCATCAGAAGGGGGCAGAAAGAGTACCCCATTGCTAGCATTAGCACTGGGGTTGTATACTCTCAATTTAGTTATTACAGTGAATCAAAAGAAAGTCTGGAGATATAAAGACCTCACCAGACCCACTCCCATAATTTAGACTTTAAGATAACAAGATTTTTTTCCAGACTGTCCTCAAGCAGGATACATTATTGTTATATAATCCTAAGGAATGTAGAGAGAAAAATAAGTTTGTCCTTTCTTCCTCCTTGAGAATTCCAGACCCCTCTCTCCTTGGGGACCCCTGGACTCCTTATCAATCTGCCTAGGAATTGACTCGCTAACATTCCAAGTTCCATGCAATATTGCTCTTTATTGCATCGAATCGTGCTTCTATCACCAGTCCCACTCACAACTGGGTGCTGTTTCTGCTTTGGCTCCATCCCTTCATTCTTTCTGGAGTTATTTCTTCACTGATCTCCAGGAGCATATTGGGCACCTAGTGACCTGGGGAGTTCATCTTTCAGTGTCCTATCTTTTTGCCTTTTCATACTGTTCATGGGGTTCTCAAGGCAAGAATACTGAAGTGGTTTGCTGTTCCCTTCTCCAGTGGACCACATTCTGTCAGACCTCTCCACCATGACCCGTCCCTCTTGGGTGGCCCCACACGGCATGGCTTAGTTTCATTGAGTTAGACGAGGCTGTGGTCCGTGTGATCAGATTGGCTAGTTGTCTGTGATTGTGGGTTCAGTCTGTCTGCCCCCGATCCCCTCTCTCAGTGCCTGCCGTCTTACCTGGGTTTCTCTTACCTTGGACGCGGGGTCTCTCCTCACGGCTACTGCAGCAAAGTGCAGCCGCCGCCCCTTTCCTTGGGCACAGGGTCGCTCCTCTCAGCTGCGCTCAGTGTGCGCCGTCACAGCCTAAATACTCAGGGTGACAATATACAGCTTTGACGTACTCCTTTTCCTATTTGGAACCAGTCTGTTGTTCCAGGTCCAATTCTAACTGTTGCTTCCTGACCTGTATACAGGTTTCTCAAGAGGCAGGTCAGGTGGTCTGGTATTTCCATCTCTTTCAGAATTTTCCACAGTCTATTGTGATCCACACTGTCAAAGGCTTTGGCATAGTCAATAAAGCAGAAACAGATGTATTTCTGGAATTCTCTTGCTTTTTTGATGATACAGCAGATGTTGGCCATTTGACCTCTGGTTCCTCTGCCTTTTGTAAAACCAGCTTGAATATCTGGAAGTTCACGGTTCACGTACTGTTGAAGCCTGGCTTGGAGAATTTTGAGCATTACTTTACTAGTGTGTGAGATGAGTGCAATTGTGCTGTAGTTTGAACATTCTTTGGCATTGCTTTTCTTTGGGATTGGAATGAAAACTGACCTTTTCCAGTCCTGTGGCCACTGCTGACTTTTCCAAATTGGCTGACATATTGAGTGCAACACTTTCACAGCATTATCTTCCAGGATGTGAAACGGCTCAACTGGAATTCTGTCACCTCCACTAGCTTTGTTCATAATGATGCTTCCTAAGGCCCACTTGACTTCCCATTCCAGGATGTCTGGCTCTAGTGGAGTGATCACACCATTGTGATTATATGGGTCATGAAGGTCTTTTTTGTATAATTCTTCTGTGTATTCTTGCCACCTGTTCTTAATATCTTCTGCTTCTGTTAGGTCCATACCATTTCTGTCCTTTATTGAGCCCATCTTTGCATGAAATGTTCCCTTGGTATCTCTAATTTTCTTGAAGAGATCTCTAGTCTTTCTCATTCTATTGCTTTCCTCTATTTCTTTGCATTGATCACTGAGGAAGGCTTTATCTCTCCTTGCTATTCTTTGAAACTCTGCATTCAGATGGGAATATCTTTCCTTTTCTCCTTTGCTTTTCACTTCTCTTCTTTTCACAGCTATTTGTAAGGCCTCCTCAGACAGCCATTTTGCCTTTTTGCATTTCTTTTCCTTGGGGATGGTCTTCATCCAAGTCTTGATCCAAGTCAAGATGTAAGTCTTGTTTGGGCTAAAATCCAGGTGTCAGTGGGCTACATTCCATTTTTAAGGTTTTAAGAATAAAATTTTTATTTTTATTTTTTGCTTTTTTCCAGCTTCTAGGGGCTGACTGCCTTCCTTGGCTTCCTACATCTTCAGTGCAAGCAACATTGCATCTCTGACTCTCCTTCCATAGTCACCTTTTCTTTTGACTATAGCTTGAGAAGGTTCTCATTAAGGATTAATATGATGACACGGCTTACCTGAATAATCCAGGATAATCTCCCCATCTTAAAATGCTTATTAACATTGATGACACCTGCAGAATCCTTTTTTGTCATGTAACATAATCTGTTCTTAGGTCCTGGGCATTAAGGATTGAACCTCTTGTGGGGGAGGTGTTATACTACCGTATTACTCTACCATTTTGTGTGAAAAACATTTAAACATACTATGTCTGAAAGGGCACATAACAAACGGATGTATTTGGGGAGAACTGGGTAGCTGGGGGATAGAAAGGCTGACATTTCACTGTATATCTACCCTTCTAATCATTTTGACTTTTAATCAATGTGCTTGTATTTATTTAAAATAAATGAAAATTTTAAGGCTCTTAAGCTGTGCGGTGTTTTGTCGGTGTTGAATTGTTTGTCTGTGTGCCTTTAATTTGTTGTTGGTCAGTTGCCTAGTCATGGCTGACTCTTTGAGACCCCATGGACTACAGCACCCCAGACCTCCCTGTCTCTCACCATCTGGAGTTTTCCCAAGTTCATGTTCATTGCAACGGTGATACCATCCAGCCATCTCATCCTCTGATGCCCTTCCCCTTCTGCCCTCAATCTTTCCCAGCATCAAGGACTTTACAATGAATCAGTTCAGTTCAGTTCTCTTATTAAAAACAAACATACTTTCAACCACCAAGAGGGTCACTAGATGGTGCCCTTTCACTCTTTCTGATAAGTCCTAGTCACATGGTTTTGACCTTGCCTGCTGTTTACTCTTGTGGGATCTTAGTTCCTCCAAGAGGGATGGAACCCCCAGGCCTCTGCAGTGGATCACAAGTCTTAAACTGTGGATCGCCAAAACATGAATGATGGTAGGCATCAGCACACAGACTGCTTGCATTCAGTTCCATAGATTTCTTAACCATCCTATTACATTTGAAGCCTGTCTCCTCCTCTGTAAAATAGGGGTTATAATAATGCCAGCTCATGGAAATGATATTAGGAAGACTAAACAAGACTCTGCATAAATATATCTAAAAAGACACACCTAGTAAGCGTTGGGTAAATGTTAGCTATTGATAGTAACATCCACTTCCCTGGTTAGGCTATTTCCCCACTAACTCTCCTAGTTTTGTCCTAGTTTTCTAGCCTTTCAGTTCAATTCAGTCACTCAGCTGTGTCTGACTCTGCGAGCCCATGGACTGCAACACACCAGGCCTCCCTGTCCGTTACCATCTCCCAGAATTTACTCAAACTCGTGTCCATTGAGTTGGTGATGCCGTCCAACCTTCTCATCCTCTGCCATCCCCTTCTTCTCCTGCCTTCAGTCTTTTCCAGCATCAGGGTCTTTTCCAGTGAGTCAGTTCTTTGCATCTGGTGGCCAAAGTATTGGGGTTTCAGCTTCAGCACCAGTCCTTCCAGTGAATATTCAGGCCTGATCTCCTTTAGGACTGACTGGTTGGATCTCCTTAAAGTCTTCTAGTCTTTGGAGTGGGTTGGCATCTAGAAGATCTCCTTCTAGTCTTTGGATGTCTCAAATATTAGTTTGGGGCACAAAATAACTGTACCTTGTGTATTTAGCTCTACAGGCAACACCTCATTCTAGATCTGCACTCTGATTTCTCCAAATCACCACCAACTCTGCAAAACCAAGTTGTGTGCAAGATAAAGTTAAGGCATACCGGAAAATCAGACATCAGTTAGAAAACAGTTTTTTAAAAGCCTAAAACTTCAGGCATCAGGACCTGAACTTAGAGCAGAAAGAAATATAAAGCACCTAGTATGTGCTCAAAAATGCTGCCCTACTCAATGCTCTGGAACTTCTGTCAATTTGAGGACTTATTTCCCATGATCCTTATTCAAAGGCATTCTGTCACCCTTTTGGTCATCCAACTTAGTCGGCATCATTTCCAGCTAAATACATAATTTTCTTCCTGAAAAACATTTTATAATTTCTTCTTTCTCCAGTAAATCACTACTTTCTCTCTGCATACTCATGGTGAAATGTCTGTTGAGCATCTTAGTGGTAGATATGTGCTTTTCCATGTGGAAAAGATAGCCCTTTTTAAAGCATAACCAGGATACCCTTCGGTTCAGTTCAGTCGCTCAGTCATGTCTGACTCTTTGCGACCCCATGGACTACAGCACACCAGGCCTCCCTGTCCATCACCAACTCCCGAAGCTTGCTCAAACTCATGTCTGTTGAGTCAATGATGCCATCCAACTATCTTATCCCCTCTGTCATCCCCTTCTCCTCCTGTCCTCAGTCTTTCCCAGCATCAGGTTCTTTTTCAATGAGTCAGATCTTCTCATCAGTAGCCACAGTATTGGAGTTTCAGCCTCACCATCAGTCCTTTCAATGAATATTCAGGACTGATTTCCTTTAGGATTGACTGATTGGATCTCCTTGCAGTCCAAGGGACTCTCAAGTGTCTTCTCCAACATCAAAGTTCAAAAGCATCAATCCTTTAGCACTCAGCTTTCTTTATAGTCCAACTTTCACATCCATACATGACTACTGGAAAAACCATAGCTTTAATTAGGTGGACATTTGTCAGCAAAGTCATGTCTCTGCTTTTTAATATGCTGTCTAGGTTTGTCATCCTGAAGGACAGCATGGCAACCCACTCCAGAACTCTTGCCTGGAGAATCCCGGTAGACAGAAGGGCCTGGTGGGCCCATGGGGTTGCAAAGAATTGGACATAACTGAGCGACGAAGCACAGGTTTTTCATAGCTTTTCTTCCAAGGAGCAAGCGTCTTTTAATTTCATGGCTGCAGTCACCATCTACAGTGATTTTGGAGCCCCACAAAATAAAGTCTGTCACTGTTTCCATTCTTTCCCCATCTATTTGCCATGAAGTGATGGGGCTGGATGCCATGATCTTAGTTTTCTGAATGTTGAGCTTTAAGCCAATTTTTTCACTCTCCTCTTTCACTTTCTTTTTTATTTTATTTTTTTATTGGTTTTGCCATACAATGACATGAAACCGCCATGGGTTTACATATGCTCCCCCTCCAGAACCCCCCTCCCTCCTCCCTCCCGATTCCCTCCCCCTGGGAAATCTCGGTGCACCAGCCCCGAGCATCTATCCTGGGCTGGCGATTGATTTCACATATGACAATCAACATGTTTCAATGCCATTCTCCCATATCATCCCACCCTTGCCCTCTTCCACAGAGTCCACGTCTCTGTTCTATAGATCTGCATACCTTTTGCTATCTCGCATGCAGGGTTCTCGTTACCATCTTTCTAAATTCCATATATATGCGTTAGTATACTGTATTGTTGTTTTTCCTTCTGGCTTACTTCACTCTGGATAATAGGCTCCAGTTCCATCCACCTGAGTAGAACGGATTCAAATGAATTTTTTTTAATGCTGAGTAATATTCCATTGTGTATATGTACCACAGCTTTCTTATCCATTCGTCAGTTGATGGGCATCTAGGTTGCTTCCATATCCTGGCTATTGTAAACAATGTGGTGATGAACATTGGGGTACACCTGTCTCTTTCAATTCTGGTTTCCTCGGTGTATATGCCCAGCAGTGGGATTGCTGGGTCATATGGCAGGTCTATTTGAAGTTTTTTAAGGAATCTCCACACTGTTTTCCATAGTGGCTGTACTAGTTTGCATTCCCACCAACAGTGTAAGAGGGTTCCCTTTTCTCCACATCCTCTCCAGCATTTATTGCTTGTAGATTTTTGGATTGCAGCCATTCTGACTGGTGTAAAGTGGTACCTCATTGTGGTTTTATCCTCTTTCACTTTCATCAAGAGGTTCTTCAGTTCCTCTTCACTTTCTGCCATAAGTGTGGTGTCATCTGCATATCTGAGGTTGTTGATATTTCTCCCAGCAGTCTTGATTCTAGTTTGTGCTTCATCCAGGCCAGTGTTTCACATGACGTACTCCGCATAGAAGTTAAATATGCAGGGTAACAATATACAGCCTTGATGTACTCCTTTCCCAATTTGGAACCAGTCTGTTGTTCCATGTCCAGTTCTAACTGTTGCTTCTTGACCTGCATATAGATTCTCAGGAGGCAAGTCGGGTGGTCTGGTATTCGCATCTCTCTCAGAATTTCCCAAAGTTTGTTGTGATCCACACAGTCAAAGGCATCAGTGTAGTCAGTGAAGCAGAAGTAGAAGTTTTTCTGGAATTCTCTTGCTCTTTCTGTTATCCAACAGATGTTGGCAATTTGATCTCTGGTTCCTCTGCCTTTTCTAAAACCAGCTTGAACATCTGGAAGTTTTTGGTTCACGTATTGTTGAAGCCTGGCTTGGAGAATTTTGAGCATTACCTTACTAGAGTGTGAGATGAGTGCAACTGTGTGGTATAGTGAACATTCTTTGCTATTGCCTTTCTTTGGGATTGGAATGAAAACTGTTGTAGGTTTTTCATTTGTGATAATCATGGGGTTCGTATATGTTGACCTATAACTACATCCTACTCATTTTAAGCTGGCAGTCATCTAAGTTCAAATACATTCTAAAAAATCTATATTTTTACTTCCCTTCCCCATATTTTTTTGTTTTTGATGTCATATTTTATATCATGATGCTTATCCCTTAATATGTGTAGTATTTATAATTCCTTTTACAATTTTTTATTTTCTCATCTTCATACTAGCTTATTTCAGTGGTTGATCCCCAGTGTTTACTATGTATTTGCCTTTTCTAGTGAGATTTTCTCTTTCCTAAATACTCTTACTTCCATTCCACTTAGGGAAGTCCCTTTAACATTTCTTAAAGAGCGGGTTTACTCTTGATGAACTTCCTTAGGTTTTGCTTATCTGAGAAGTTCTTTATCTCTCCTACTCTAAATGATAATCTTGCTGGGTATCCTAGGTTGCAGGTTTTTTGCTTTTATGCTACTTCCTTATGACCTTCGGTGTTTCTACTGAGAAATCAGCTGATAGCCCCGTGTATATGACTCTTTTTATTCTCTTGCTGACTTTAGAATTTTCTTATCTTTACTACCACTATCTTAATTCCGATATGTTTTGTATGGGGTTGTTTATCTTACATGGAGCCCTCTATACTTCCTGTACGTGGATATCTGTTTCCTTCCTCAGATTCAAGGTATTTTCAACAATAACTTCATCAAAAACAGTTGCCATCCCTTCTCTGTCTCTTCTCCTAGGATCCTTATAATGTGAATGTTTGTATGCTTAATGTTATTCCCCAAACTTCTTAAGCTGTTTTCATTTTTTAAAATTTGTATTTCTTTTCTCTTCTTTCTCTTTTGACTGTATTTCGAGGTATGCAGGAAACCCGTGCCCTCTGCAGTGGATGTGTGGAATCCTAACCATTGGACTTCTAGGGAATTCCCTCAAATTTGTGTCTCTTTTTACCGATCTGATTGGGTGATTTTCATTATTCTATCTTCCAGATAAGTTATATTTTCTTCTGTATCACATAATCTTCTAATCATTCCTTTACTGTATTTTTTATTTCAGCTACTGAATAATTCATTTCTGATTGGGTCTTATTATATACTAAACTTGGGTCTCCTGCATTGCAGGCAGATTCTTTACCGTCTGAGCCACTAGGGAAGCCCTTATATTTTCTACCTGCATGTGACATTTTTTTCAGTAGATCTTTTCTTCCCCTAATTCAGTTAACATTTTTGTAACCAATGCCTTGAACTCTTTATCTGGAAAATTATTTGTGTTTCACTATTTTTTCTGAGGTTTCTCTTGCTGTTTCAGTTGAGAATATTTCTTCTGCCTTTTTCATTTTGGTTAACTTTCCTGCCTCTGTCAATCAGGTTATACAGCTGTGTACTATAGTCTTGAAGTCTCAAAGTTCTTATGTGGGAGTATCCCTGTGTAGGCTATGTGTGCCCGATGCCTTAAACGGGAGGGCTGGAATTCGGTGAACACAAGTCACATTTTTCTTCAGAGTATGCTGGCGTCCCTCACCTTGGTATTGAGTGTGGCTGGAGACGAAGAGTCTAGAGGTACAGCTGGAGTGAGGCGGACCTTCCACTCTGCTCCCTGACCACCACTGCACTACTGGGAGCCGGGCCGGATCCCAAGTTCCTCCGACAGAAGCCTTGAGGGTCTGGCCCCAGCTGGTTCTCTTCCCTTAAAGTGTATGTACTCCCTTCTCCCCACACCAGAATCCTTGCCCAGAGAGACGAGGTACTGAAGCCCATGGGGCCTGTGTGGTTCTGGTGTCATGTGGACTGCAGACGGGGCCCCTAGCTGTCTTCAGTGTGCTGCTTGTCCGGGTGCCTGTGATTGTTTCCTTCACTCCGCTCACACGCAGCCTTGGGTGTAAGGTAATCCCTGACACTAGACCTCTGCCTGACCCCTTGCACTTTTATGGAGCCACAGAGCAGGGCATTTGGGACCCACAGAGATTCTTGTGTTGTGAGTGACTGCCATCAGAGTTCTGGGATGCTTTGGTGTGCTGCTTGAATCAGTGCCAACAACGGCTACTGGCACCTCACCCAGGCTCCACCCTGGAACTGGGTCACCTGTGTCCCATGGTAGGTTCTTTTCCCTGGTGATGATTGCTCCAGACCCAATCTGCTTCCTCCTTCTTTCCCTGCAAGGAAAGGCCAAATGTACCAGAAGGCTGCTAATGATCAGTTACTGGGTCCACCCCATTGCTGATGCTGCTCTGTGAGCCAAGTCTGGACGTAGCCCTCTTTTGATGCCATCTCTGAGAAACACAATGGTTTACAAAGCAAAGAGGTTTGCTTCCTCCAAGGAAAATTGCCATTGAAGGGTCAGTGTGGAGGGTGGTTATGGATTCCTGGTAGATGAGCAAAAGACATTTTCTTGCATGGAAAGAAAAAAAAGAACCCTGAACAGATAAAAAGGAAGTAGTAATTGTTATCTGCTGGGACCATTATCCACGGCAGAATGGCAATGGTTGCTATTTGCTAAGATGGAATGAAATTACTTAGCACAACTGCTTCTGAAGACATAGCTCTTGATGCTCACTTAAAAGACTCACGAGAAAAAAAATTATCCTACGATTGGACTTTCAGAGGGGCAGGGTTCCTAACTGTGTGGCATTCCCAGTATGCTTCCAGGAGAGACAGTTGTTTATGAAGCTTCTATTGAGTGCAAAGACATTAACCGGAACTTGTGATATAATGGTTACCTCATCCTTATTGCCAAAAGTGCCTTTGTTCTGGTATTGTCCTGGATCATAGTTATTAACTGGTGTATATAGTTAGGTGTTATTTTACAGAATTAGGAAAGAAAATATCTTTGTGATTCCAGTGTATACTTCAAAACTGGCTGATAAGATGCTGTGATGTTGATTTAGGCATTGATGGTCCTCTGGTGTATGTTTAGAAAAGCAATCACAGGGAGCAAAGTAACAGCCTAGCTGAGGGGTAGCGACTGTAAAGTAGATCTTACTCTTCCAATAAGGGTTCCACACTTGCTTTCAGGGGCTGTCACTTTCCACTTCGCTGGGCTTGAAAATCATACATGGGAAGTGACAAATAAACGTGACAGTAGAGGCATCTGTACAGCATGGAGTGCTTTGTGAGGGAAGGGAGTGTGGTGAGCAACCCCTGGGGCCTTGGGGAGCTGGGTGTGGCTCTGGGCAGCAGGCAGCTTCTCGTCGTCGCCCCAGACGCAGCTGGGCCCCTCTTTCAGGGACTCATGATATAGAACACTTGGCACTTCTAACTTCTTTTTAGCACTATCACCTGTATCCAGAAAATTAATCTGTGCAGCAATCCTATCCTACTACCCCCATTTTACAGTTGAAGGACACAGTTGGCTCAAGGTTGTGCAGGAAGTTGGTAGAGCCTGGACTCTCTGTTTCCAGGTGTTTGTCTTGTAAAATTTCTAACAGAAAAGTTGAGAGAATAGCTGGCAGGCCCAATCTGGCCACGGTCGTTGACTTACGTATTGTCTCTGGCTACTTTCATGGTAAAAGAGTGGATCTGAGCAGTTCCCACAGAGATCATTTCAACCTGAAAAGCTGAAAATATTTCCTACTGGCCCTGTCTATAAAGGTTGTACACCTGAGTTTTACTCTCTTTTCCCTTGACCTACCTTTTGATATATTACATGTAATATATTTCACCAGGGAAGATGGGGACTTCTCTGGTGGTCCAGTGGCTAAGACTCCACACTCCCAATGCAGGAGCCCAGGTTTGACCCTTGGTTAGAGAACTAGATCCCACATGCCCCAAACACAGAGTACATGTGCCACAGCTAAAGATTTCGCACGTGGGAAAGAAGGTCCCCTGGGTTGCAACTAAGACCATGTGCCACCAAATGAATAAATATTAAAAAAAAAAAATCTTCTGACCCAGTTCAGCATATAAACAATCTGCACAAATGGACATTTATAAAGAACTGTCTATTCATTTATTGGTTTCTCTTCATTATTTATCATCCATCCACTTTTCCTCCCCTGAGATCACAGAAGACATTGCAAAAGGCTTCACAAAATTAGCAGCCATTCCCAGTGAGAACTTGGAAGGGATACTTTGATTCTTTTTTCTTTCTTTTGTCTGCATAGGGATATTTGTGACAATGTAAGTGTCTGTTTGGTAAAATGCGACAAGAACACAATCGAACCCATGGGTGCAGCTGTGAGTGAGCTCACCATTGAACAACTTTTTTCTTGGAAACAACTTCTCCATGAGGCCGCTTAGCATCTGAGGGCAGAAGGACCAAGCACATGGGGGTCTCTGCTCCTTCTTCTGAACTTCTGGGGGCTTTGGGTCCCGCCATGTCGGTTCTCACCCACCCTGGGCAGCAGGCATTCAGGAGGATCTTGTCCCCTCCTCTCTGCTCAGTTTCCTGGCCTGGATTCTGGACAGGGCCATGACGCTGATCTTCGTCACCCCGTATATGTTATTGTCTGGCCAGCCCTCCTCCCTGTGCACCCCGTTCTTTGCGTCTTCCACACACTTGTTCATGAGCCGCACCAGCTCCTCTTCCATGATGGTCTCACTCCTCAGTTTCTGCTGCATCTTTTGGTGTGCAGATTTTAAAAGCTGCGAAGCTCATTCTGCTTGATACATTCACCACTCTGCCTAAAACACAGCACAAATCATTGCCTAGAAGGGTGAGCACAAACATGATGAATACCCAATTTGCTGGGGTGTTGGACCTCAAATTTCCATTTGATGACCAATTACCAGTTTTTATAAGATTAGTTAAGACTGCTTATACAATAGAAGTACATGAGACAGCCTGGTAGCCTGTCATAGCCATGATGTCTAGGATGATAGTAGAGAAAGAAATGCGCCAATGGGGAGGTCAGTGTCCAGATTTACTGGTGCCTGGAGGGTCTGAGCGTAGGCAATGATATCCTCTCTTAGCTCACTTATCCCAGAAGCCTGTAAGGAGAAGCTACATGCTGTCAAGACCACTCCTGCTTGAAACCTGACAAAGTCAAGCAGAAGCCCTGGGACTATCTATGCGATATGGTCATAGGACTAGGTGATGAACTGAATGTGTTGGACATGGCCAGGCGCAGGGTGTGCAGGGCCTTTTCAAGGAGAGCTGACAAGGCTAGGGGCCAGCAGTGATGGGATAGCATGGGATGGGGGGTCTGTCACAGTCAGAGAAGCCAAGAACTGTGTTCCAGGGTCCAGTGCTGTGACTACTTGAGAAGGGGGCCCTGCCCTTTTCCCTCCCTCCTAGGAGGGGCCAGATGTTCCGGGAGGTTCCTTATGACCACTCCTGACTGCACCCCTCCCTGATGCAGCATCCTGAGCCAAACGAGGACACATCCCTCTTTTGATCTCATCTCTGAGATACACTGTGGTTTGCAGGGTGGAGTGGTGAGCTTCCTCCAAACAAAACTGCTTGGTGAATGGTCATTAGGGGACTAGGGATTCCTGGCAGAGGAATGAAAATCACTAGAGGTGCTTCCTGCATGCATAGGTCTCCAAAAAGAGAAAGGAGTGCAGTTATTGTCTTGTGCTGCGTCCATCAAACCCAAAGGATTGGAGTGGTTGCTTCTTCCTAAGATACAATGAAATTAACTTAGGGTAACTGCTTCAAACTGTGGTGCTGGAAAAGACTCTTGAGCGTCCCTTGGACAACAAGGAGGTCAAACTGGTCCATTTGAAAGGAAATTAACCCTGAATATTCATTGGAAGGACTGAGGCTGAAGCTGAAGCTCCAATACTTTGGCCACCTGATGTGAAGAACTGACTCATTGGAAAAGACCCTGATGCTGGGAATGACTGAAGGCAAGAGAAGGGGCGAGAGAGGATCAGATGGTTGGATGGCATCACTGACTCAATGGACATGAGTCTGAGCAAGCTCCAGGAAATGGTGAAGTACTGGGAAGCCTGGTGTGCTACAGTCTATGGGGTCACAGAGTCGGACACGACTGAGCCACTGAAAAATAACAACTACTTCTGAAGACATAACTCTGCTTGCTCTCTTGATAGACACTCAGCTTGTTAAAGACATTGGTCCTGTGATTAGACTTTCAGTGTGGGCAGGCTACCTGACTCTGTGGAATTCAATGTGTCCCATATGGAAGGGTTGTTTATGAAACTTTTACTGTGTTCAGGGCCATTGACAGGAATGTTGTATTTAAAAGTTACATATCCCTAGGTTTGTTGAAAATGTGTACGTTTTGATTTGTCTTAGGTCACAGTTAACAACTGGTTTATCACGGGGGCTTTATTTTTCTGGAACTAAGGGTGCATGATCATTGTGATTACACAATCCATTTCCAAACTAGCAGTTGTGATGCTGACTGTTGATCTAGACATTGATAATCCTCTGCTGTCATATGGTGTGGGGTGCGGAGGGCAGAGGAAAATAACAGACTAGTTGAAAGCGTACAGTTGTGAAGTCAAACTGACTCTCCAGGAAGGGCTCTGCCTTTGCCTTCAGGGGCTGTTGCTTCACCAGGGCTGGCAATCAGAGGTGGAAAGTAACAAGTAACCACGACAGTACGGGTATCTGTACAGCATGGGCTTCTGTGAAGAGGGGTTGTGGTGGACAGTCTTTGGGGCCTTGGGGAGCCGGATATGGTGCTGGGAAGCAGGAAGCTGCCCTGGGTGCAACTGGGCCCCTCTTTCAGGGGCTCATGACATATAGGATACCTGGCATTTCCAATGTATTTTCAGCACTGTCATCTATATCCAGACAATTAACCTTTACAGTACCACAGTCCTATGACAGTTCTCCTCATTTTACAATTGAGGGGATACAACAGATGTGGGTCATAATAAACTGTGGAAAATTCTTAGTGAGATGGGAATACCAGACCATCTGACCTGTCTCTTGAGAAACCTGTATGCAGGTCAGGAAGCAACAGTTAGAATTGGACATGGAACAACCGACTGGTTCCAAATAGGAAAAGGAGTACATCAAGGCTGTATATTGTCACCCTGCTTATTTAACTTAAATGCAGAGTACATCATGAGAAACGCTGAGCTGGAAGAAGCACAAGCTGGAATCAAGATTTCTGGGAGAAATATCAATAACCTCAGATATGCAGATGACACCAGCCTTATGACAGAAAATGAAGAACTAAAAACCCTCTTGATGAAAGTGAGAGACAAGAGTGAAAAAGTTGGCTTAAAGCTCAACATTCAGAAAACTAAGATCATGGCATCTGGTCCCATGACCTCATGGTAAATAGATGGGGAAACAGTGGAAACTGTCAAACTTTATTTTTCTGGGCTCCAAAATTACTGCAGATGGTGACTGCAGCCATGAAATTAAAAGACGCTTACTCCTTGGAAGGAAGGTTATGACCACTCTAGATAGCATATTGAAAAGCAGAGACATTACTTTGTCAACAAAGGTCTGTCTAGTCAAGGCAATGGTTTTTCCAGTAGTCATGTATGGATGTGAGAGTTGGACTATAAAGAAAGCTGAGTGCTGGTGCTTTTGAACTGTGGTGTTGGAGAAGACTCTTGAGAGTCCCTTGGACTGCAAGGAGATCCAACCAGTGTATCCTAAAGGAGATCGGTCCTGGGTGTTCATTGGAAGGATTGATGTTGAAGCTGAAGCTCCAATACTTTGGCTATTTTATGAGAAGAATTGACTCATTGGAAGAGACCCTGATGCTGGGAAGGACTGGGGGCAGGAGGAGGAGGGGACGACAGAGGATGAGATGGCTGAATGGCATTGCTGACTCGATGGACATGGGTTTGGGTGGACTCTGGGAGTTGGTGATGGACAGGGAGGCCTGGAGTGCTATGATTCATGGGGTTGCAAAGAGTCAGACATGACTGAGTGACTGAACTGAACTGAACTGAACTGAGCAGATGTGGGATTTTGCTCAAGGTCACATAGGAAAGGTGCAGAGCCAGGCTGTTATGGTTCAAGATGTTTATCTTGAAAGATTTTAAACAGAAAGTTGAAAACATGGTAAAGTGGATACCAGGTGTCCTCCCAACCAGGTTCAACTGTCATGAATGTGTTACTCTAGTAATGTGTCCCACTTCTGTGTATAGTTGGCAGAGGCATGCTAATGTTGCAGACCTCCTGACACCTCATCCCACGAAAATGACACACTCACGCTGAAGAGGTCTGACAGTGGTCTGTCACACCCGCTCACAGCCGCCCATTCTCATTTTCTCCATTGTCTCAGATTTTTGTAGCATGTTATCTTTCATAATGGCGCCCCCTCACATTTCACACTTGAAATTGTTTTTTCCCCAATGGTTTGGCGTTTACAGGCACAAGAGCAGGTGTTTTCCCCTCATGATGCGGTCCATGTTATACTAAAGAGTCAGACACGACTGACTGCCCGCTGGCAGACCCAATATGGCCACGCTCATTGGCTTATATATTGTCTCTGGCTACTTTCATGGTGAAAGAGAGGAGGTGAGCAGTTCTTACCGAGACCACTTGGACCTGAAAACTGAAAGTACTTCCCATCTGGCCCTGTTGATGGTAATTCTTTCCCCAGTGGTACTCTCACTTTCCTTGACCTACATTTTGGTCTATTAGACTTCAGAGCTGGTTTGGCATGTGATCAGTTGGAACAAACGGACATTTATAAGGAACCATGTATTCATTTATTGATGTTTATTCATTATTTGTCATCCATTCTTCTTTCATTCCCTGGGATCACATAAGAAATCACAAAAGATCTTAAAGGATAGTAGCCATTTCAAAGTGGCTTTGAAATTTACATAGAGGTAGGCATGCTTTGATTTTTCATGAGGAGATATTTTGAACACAGTGTTTTCTTAGTCTAATCAGGACAGGTAACAAAGTGGGGCCTATGGGTAGAACTCCGGCATAAATTTCCATTTTGCAACTTTTTTCTCATGGACAAACTGTCCATGAGGCCCCTCGGCATCCGAGGGCAGAAGGGCCAAGTACATGGGGGTCTCTATTCCTTCTTCTAGGCTTTTGAAGGCTTTGGATCCCCCCATGTCGGTTCTCACCCACCCTGGGCAGCAGGCATTCAGGAGGATCTTGTCCCCTCCTCTCTGCTCACTCAGTTCCCTGGCCTGGATTCTGGACAGGGCCGTGACGCCGATCTTCGTCACCCCATATATGTTATTGTCCGGCCAGCCCTCCTCCTTGTGCACCCCTTTCTTTATGTCTTCCACAAACTTGTTCATGAGCCCCACCAGCTCCTCTTCCGTGATGGTCTCACTTCTCAGTTTCTGCTGCAGTTCAGGGCTGCAGCTTTCCAGAGCTTTGAAGCCCCATCCGCTAGACATGTTCACCACTCTGCCTAAAATGTAACAGAAACCCCATTATCTGGGAAGGTATGTATGAGAATGATGAATACCCAATTCGCTGAGATGTTGGACTCAAGTCCCACTGGAGAGCCAGTTACCAGTTTCCTATGAGACATAGGGGGTCTGGGGATCAGAGGCAGGTGCGCCTAGATCTTGTCAGAAGCACTGAAGTTTGGGCTCTGTCTGACTTACCTTGGGGTTTCATTAGAGGCAGGAGTTCTGTGCATATATCCCGGGTCCCAAAAAAATTTGTTTTCATGGTCATTTCTGCCTTAATTGGAATTGGCGTGGAATCAGCAACTTTTAGGGGAGAAAGAAAAAAAAAAACAGGATTAATAAATACAAGCACTAGGGTAAAAATGCTTACTTGATACAGTATTTTTTCCTGTAAAATCTGTTTTAGTCTAAGAGGTGGGTGGAGTTAGTGAACAGTACTGTGCCAGTGAGAATTTTGTGGTCTGACGTGTGCTCAGTCACCTAGTCCTGTCTGACCCTTTGAGACCCCATGAACTGCAGCCCTCCAGGCTCCTCTGCCCATGGGATTTTCCAGGCAAGAACACTGGAGTGGGTTGCCATTTTCTTCTCCAGGGAAGAAGCCGGCTACAGTTTGATAATGCCATGTATTTATGTAAGATGGCATCATCAGGGGAGGCTAAATGAAGACAGCTCATACAATCTCTCACTGTACCACTCTTTACAATTATTTATTGGTTTCAAAGCAAGTTAAAAATTCACCCACTCATCCAAAGTTCAGTGAAATCAATACTGCGGAAATCTGGGCGTTGTCCTTTACTCTGGTCAAAGCTATTGCAAGGCCTTCTTGCTGGAAAAGCTTGTACTCTTTGGAGGACCTGCTCTCCTTGTGACCTCCAGGCTGTCCTCCATCCCTAGGGAGGGGGTTCTAGACCCGCAGCGGAGGTTCAGGCAGTAGCCCCGCCCCGCCCCGTCTGGCTCCCCTCACAGCGGCTGTAGCCCCCCAGCTCCCACCCACTTACACTTGAAGGCGATGGCCGCGTTGTTGACCAGCACGTCGAGGCCCCCGTACTCCTTGCGCAGGAAGTCGCGCAGGGCGCGGATGCTCTGCAGGTCAGTGACGTCCAGCAGGTGGAAACGCGGGCTCAGGCCCTCGGCCTGCAGCTGCTGCACGGCCGCCAGACCCCGCGCCTCGTCCCTCGCCGTGAGCACCACGTCCCCCGGGAATCGCCGACACAGGTCACGCACGATGGCAAAACCGAGGCCCTTGTTGGCCCCGGTGACCAGCGCCACGCGGGTGGAGGACGACATGGCCGGTGCGCAGGGCCCTTTGGAGCAGAGCTGGCAAGGCTGGAGACCGACGGGGTGGGGCGGCGTGGGAGGTGGAGACCCGTCACAGTCCCAGAAGGCCAAGGACTGGGTCCTCGGATCCAACGCAGCGACTAGTGGAGAAGGAAGAGGCCCTGCCTTCTTCTCCTCCCTTAGGGAGGGATCAGATGTTCCATAAGGTTACTAAACACACTCCTGGCTCCACCTCCTTCTTGGTACTGTATTCTCAGTGAAGCCGGGGCACAGCCCTGTTTTTTTCTTTCAACTTTTTAGTTTATATTGGAGCATAGGGCTTCCCTGGTGGCTCAAATGGTGAAGAATCTGCCTGTAGTGCTGGAGACCTGGGTGTGATCCCTGGCTTCAGAAGAGCCCCTGGAGAGGGGAGTGGCTTCCCATCCAGCGTCCTTGCCGGGAATCCCATGGACAGAGAAGCCTCCTGTGCTGCTGTCCACCAGGTGGCCAAAACTCTTCACAAAATTAGCAGCCACCTCCCAGTGAGAACTTGATAGGGATATTTTGATTCTTTTTTCTTTCTTTTGTCTGTGTAGGGATACTTGCAACAGTGTAAGTTTCTGGTGAACCTGGGACAGGAGCATAATCAGACCCATAGGTACAGCTGTGAGTGGAGCGCACACACAACTTATCTCTCGAAAACAAACTGACTGTGGACCCCTCGGCACCCAAGGGCAAAAGAGCCAAGGGGTCTCCGCTCCTTATGTGGGGTTCTTAAGGCTTTGTGTCCGCCCCCACCCTTGTCGGTGCTCACCCACCCTGGGCAGCAGGCATTCAGGAGGATCTTATCCCCTCCTCTCTGCTCACTCAGTTTCCTGGCTTGGATTCCAGACAGGACCATGACGCTGATTTTCATCGCTCCATTTATATTATCTGGCTCGCCCTCCTTCCTGTGCACCCCGTTTTTGGATCTTCCACAAACTTGTTCATGAGCCCCACCAGCTCCTCCTCCATGATGGTCTCACTGCGAAACTTCTGCTGCAGTTCAGGGCTGCATTTCTTTAGAGAGTTGACACTGTTTTAAAGCTGGATACATTCACCAGTCTGCCTAAAATACAACACAGATCAGTACATAGAAAAGGGAGCATGAGAAGGATGAATACCCAACTGGGGACAGGACTGACCTCTTGACAGAGGACAATAGGGAAGGAAGAGAATGTATTTTGAGAGGGGGTTTCTCAATGAATTTTATCTGTTTTATTATTATAAGTAACAACATGTTATTTCTAATGTTTAAAAAAAATTAAGCTACATCTAATTATCTTAGAAATTATAGGAATGAACTGTTTCACACAAACTCAATAAATAAGTAATGACCAGAGGAAGAAGTCTGTGAACCTATTACCCAGCATTTCTTGTGAAAATTATTTTCAAAACTGAGCTATCTAAAGTCTCTGGAAATGGTCCCCAGGGCATACAGCAAATGAAGAAACATTTTTTTCCAGACTATCTCCAATAACTCAGGTGAGAACAGAGAGAATCTATTTCAATCATGACTGCTCCTTCCTTTCCTCCTTTCTGACCACAACAAGGGAAACTTCACTCTGGGATGGCTCATCTGAGACACAGGGCTCCCTCCCTTCCAAGGGTCTGTGGTATCTTCCTAAGATCTTCCCAAGAAAAGATCAGCATTTCTCATTCTGTTCCTCAGCTACCTGTTGTAGAGGTTCAGTTCCTGGCAAGTGTATCTAGGAGGTTAGGATTTCCTTTTCCAACCCAGTCCTCACTTGTGGGACCAAGGCTATACCTTGGGCTAGGCATCCTGAGAATGCTGGAGCCTAGACTGCCCTTGCTTGTGAGGCAGAAATAACATGCAAAGGGAAGTAACATGCTGGGAAGACCAGGGGCTACAGCCCCCCCTTCCCAGCTCCTAACACAGGAGTGTCATTGAAAGAGAGGGTAACAGGTAGGAGGGTAATGTTAAAGGAAAGAAATGGTATGGACCTAACAGAAGCAGAAGATATTAAGAAGAGGTGGCAAGAACACACAGAAGAACTGTACAAAAAAGATCTTCACAACCCAGATAACCACAATGGTGTGATCACTCACCTAGAGCCAGACACTTTGGAATGTGAAGTCACGTGGACCTTAGGAAGATCACTAGGAATAAAGCTAGTGGAGGTAATGGAATACCAGTTGAGCTATTTCAAATCCTGAAAGCTGATGCTGTGAAAGTGCTTCACTCAATATGCCAGCAAATTTGGAAAACTCAGCAGTGGCCACAGGACTGGAGAAAGTCAGTTTTCATTCCAATCCCAAAGAAAGGCAATGCCAAAGAATGCTCAAACTACCTCACAATTGTACTCATCTCACATGCTAGCAAAGTAATGCTCAAAATTCTCCAAGCCAGGTTTTAACAGTATGTGAACCATGAACTTCCAGATGTCCAAGCTGGTTTTAGAAAAGGCAGAGGAACCAGAGATCAAATGGCCAACATCTGCTAGGTCATCGAAAAACAATAGAGTTCCAAAAAAACATCTATTTCTGCTTTATTGACTATGCCAAAGCCTTTGACTGTGTGGATCACAACAGACTGTGGAAAATTCTGAAAGAGATAGGAATACCAGACCACCTGACCTGCCTCTTGAGAAATCTGTATGCAGGTCAAGAAGCAACAGTTAGAACTGGACATGGAACAACAGACTGGTTCTAGTCAGGAAAGAAGTACGTCAAGGCTGTATATTGTCACCCTTCATATTTAATTTCTATGCAGAGTCGTATGTCATGAGAAATGCTGGGCTGGAAGAAGCACAAGCTGGAATCAGGACTGCTGGGAGAAATATCAATAACCTCAGATGTGCAGATGACACCACCCTTATGGCAGGAAGTGAAGAAGAACTAAAGAGCCTCTTGATGAAAGTGAAAGAGGAGAGTGAAAAAGTTGGCTTAAAGCTCAACATTCAGAAGACAAAGATCATGGCATCTGGTCCCATCACTTCATGGCAAACAGATGAGGAAACGGTGGTTTAGTCACCAAGTCATGTCCAACTCTTGGGATCCCATGGACTGTAGCCTGTCAGGCTCCTCTGTCCATGGGATTCTCCTGGCAAGAATACTGGAGTGGGCTGCCATTTCCTTCTCCAGGGGATCTTCCCAACCCAGGAATCGAACCCTGGTCTCCTACATTGCAGGCAGATGATTTACCAACTGAGCTATGAGGGAAGCCCCACTGAGGAGACTGTGGCAGACTTTCTTTTCTTGGGCTCCAAAATCACTGCCGATGGTGACTGCAGCCATGAAATTAAAAGACACTTACTCTTTGGAAGAAAAGTTATGACCAACCTAGACAGCATATTAAAAAGCGGAGACATTATTTTGCCAACAAAGGTCCGTCTAGTCAAGACTATTGTTATTCTGGTAGTCATGTATGGATGTGAGAGTTGGACTATAAAGAAAGCTGAGTGCAGAGGAATTAATGCTTTTGAACTGTGGTGTTGGAAAAGACTCTTGAGAGTCCCTTGGACTGCAAGGAGATCCAGCCAGTCCATCCTAAAGGAGATCAGTCCTGAATATTCATCGGAAAGACTGATGCTGAGGCTGAAACTCCAAGACTTTGGCCACCTGATGCGACAAACTGACTCATTTGAAAAGACCCTGATTCTGGGAAAGATTGAAGGTGGGAGGAGAAAGGGACAACAGAGGATGAGGTGGCTGGATGGCATCACCAACTCAATGGACATGAGTTTGAGTAAACTCTGGGAGCTGGTGATGGACAGGGAGGCCTGCAGTCCATATATTACAGAGTTGGACACGACTGAGTGACTGAACTGAACTGAATAGGTAGAAAGGCCAGAAGTCCCCAGGTGCTAAGAGGAAATAAACTGCAAGTGGCAGACATTTTTTTCCTTCTCTACACAAAATTTAAAAAGGCATCTTTTAATTCTGTGCTGAGGACACCTGGTTCTGCCTTGAGGTGACCAATGTGTTTTTCTTATGGAAATGTTTTTCTTAAGGTGTGTTAATGAAACTATGTATTTGCTTTGGAATTTGCCCCAAGACTAAAATTTTTACTTTTCTCAAATCATGGGCTGATAATGGCTCAATAAACCAGTATTTCTGTCAATTGTTTTATGGTGGGGGGTGGGCAGGGGGCTGGGGGAGGAGCGGGATGACACACCTCACGGCACCCTGTGGGTCCGGGGCCTGGTGAAACTCTCTCAGCCTTATCTGATCAATAGCTTCCTAAGAGACAAAACACCTTGGGGAGAAACTAGCAGGAGAGCACTCTTTTGTCCCCTTCTGAGTCTCTGTCAGAAGATTCATTCTCTCTATTATACTTTAATAAAACTCTGCTACATAAGAAGCTCCAGGTGTCAAGCCTCCTCTCCGACCCTGAATTGAAATCCTCTTCTCCGGAGGTCACAAATCCCAGCAAAACACAGAGCTCTCGGCCGCAACCTTTCAGAAGTGTCACCATCCCTGCCCCCACCTTCAGACCTGTGACTTAGAGATTTAGCACAAGAAAGGGAAAAAGATAGGACATAAAAACCAAGAGATTCAAAGTTCCTCCAAAAGGATGTGATTTCATTTGAATCAGAGTGTGGGGGCTTCCCAGGTGGCTCTAGTGGTAAAGAACCCGCCTGCCAAAGCAGGTTCGATCCATGAGTGGGGAAGATCCCCTGGAGGAGGACATGGCAACCCACTTCAGTATTCTCACCTGGAGCATCCCGTGAATGGTGGTTAAAAAAAAAAAAAAGACCTAAATGGAGGGACACATTGCCTTCATGACTTGATATAAAATGTCAATTGTTCTCATATTGCTGTATGATTTAATGCAATTTCAATCAAAATCTCAGAAGTTTTTTTTCTACATACAGACTAACATTCTAAAATTTATGTGCAATTACAAAAGAACTAGAAAAGCCAACATATTTTTGGAAAAGAGAAACATTCAAGAATTATTATGATGCTAGAATAATCTTGATGTGGTACACAATCAAGAGAGAGGCACACCTCTGTAAAATACCAACTGCCCATAATTTTGTGGTCAATTATATTTTAAAAAGTTTTTAACAAACGGAGTTGGAAAAAATGGACATCTAGGATATCTACCTTAATGAAATTTTATGTTACATAAAAACCCATGCACAGATGTTTCTAGCAGCTTGTTAATAATTTCCAAAAACTAGAAATAATTCAGTTGTTAAACATAGTCCTGTTACAGCCTGGCTAATGGCTGAGAGCTCAGAATAAAAATAGCAGGAACCACTATGATATCAGAAGGGGATGCTAGAGAATGAGATGGTTGAATGGCATCACGGACTCAATGGACATGAGTTTGAGCAGACTCCAGGAGATGGTGAAGGATAGAGAAGCCTGATGTGCTGCAGTTCATGGAGTCACAAAGAGTTGGACAGGACTGAGTGACTGAATAACAACAACTATGATATCAAATACTGGGTCTATTCATGAGGAAAGGGAGGAGAAGATTAGGAAGAAGGGTGGGAGGGTGATGAAACCTAAACCATTACTTTTATTCCTGAACACTTAATGGTACTGAAGAAGGAATTCATAGGGCCTGATCTCCATTTCAGGCCTGCTGATCATGCTCGGGCACCTCTCTGAACTCTGTGCTTAGTGCCTGTGGAAATTACAATGGAGGGATTAGGCCCCCCTCTGGACAGGAGAATCTGGAAGGTTAGATCCAGGATACTCAACACCTAAGTGATAACATGCACTAATCACCCCTGGCTCCTGACAGGTCATAAACCCCTGGCTCCTGACAGGTCATAAACTTTCTGATAGTAACCTTGGGCTTATCGACTATTAACCATTTGGAGTGCAATCTCAGGCTTATTGATTATCGACTGTTCTAACACATGATACTTGAATGATGGCATTATTGTGATTGTATTTACTTTTCCTTTGTTGATGTAAGTTCCGGGTGATTTGGGGTGGTGGGTTTAGACACGTACACATGGGTATAAAAGATCCTCACAAATGCTGGTCGGGGTCCTTGGCTAAGAAGAGACTCTGCCTTGCACCCGCCGGTGTAATAAACTGTGCTTCACTGTCTGCATTGTCCTTCTGAGTGAGTTTGCTTCCCAGAGCGCGTGGCTACAACAGTATTATTTTTATATTCACTTAAAATGTACATAAATGGCTTCATACTCATACTGTACTACTGTACTTTTTGTCCAATGCCATTTTCTTCCTTCTTTGAGTGAAAAAACAAAAAAAGTGAAAGCTGTGTTAAAAAGCAATTAGGAAGAGACTGGTAGCTTTGACTAAATCATTTGCATCAACAAGTTTGCTAGAGAAAGTTAAGGATAAGAGCCCTTTTTGGTTCAGAACAGACCACAAAAAGTACCCTTCAAAAGAGCCTGAATTAAGTTGGATTGAGATCAATCTGTGGAGCAATTTATCCTGTGCGAGTGTGTGTGAAGTCGCTTCAGTAACGTCCAACTCTGTGTGGCCCTATGGACTATAGCCCACCGGGCTCCTTTGTCCAGGGGACTCTCCAGGCAAGAATACTGGAGTGAGTTGTCATGCCCTTCTCCAGGGATCTTCCTGTCCCAGGGATCAAATCCATGGCTTTTATGTGTCCTGCTGGTTCTTTAACACAAGTGCCACCTGGGAAGCCCAATTTATGCTGTGCCTTGTTACTTTTTCACATGTCTTCCATCTGCACAGTAGCAAAAGCTAGGTTGGTTATAATCGATAATCAAAGACAGTCTCTTTTTTATTCGGTATTAGCTAGTCTACCTCAGTGGTGAAAATACCAACCTAGGAAGTTTGACCAGGAGATCCAAAGTTCTCTCCAGGTAATAAACTCCTGGAAGTGCCTGCTTCCTCTTCCCAAAGTGTTCTGTGCCTGCCCCGCCCACTGACCAGGTCCCTAGGGATTGGAGTCCTCTCCCTGCACCCCACCCCCCAAGCTGGTGAGACTGTAGACTCCTCAAACTGAATCACACCCTGAATTAAGTCATGATAAGATGATCCACTATAGCTTTTCCCAACAAAACAGAAGACCCATGTCAAAAGGCAGGTAAACTTTGCACTTATCTGAGAATATACCCTGTACTTAAATTTCCATGTACTCTAAACTTCAGTGAGGCAAGATAAAGTGTTAAACAGAGGCTGCTTTAGCAAATCCAGAGAATATTCATTCCTCCTTCTAGAAAAAGCCCAAACAGAGCAAGGAACAGCCCAGTTAAGTAAGAGGAGGAGCCATGCAGAGGTCATCATCATGAGGTCCAAGAGGCAGACAGGGACAACATACAGCTGACACAGGGAACTCCACAGCTGCCCTCAAGTGCTGGGATGACTGGGGAGTCATGGGACACACTGAGGCGTGGACGTCTGAGCTCCTGATGAGCCAAGTCTGAGAAGTGGTAGGACTTCCCAGGAGGACCAGACAGGGAAACGGCAGAAGCTGAGTGTAAATTGTAAACATGTCTACTAATCTCTAGGTACACTCTTAATCTTTCTAAAAGGATCTGTTTGGCTTATTTAGTATGTTTAATCGGTGTGGTTCCCCTCCTGGCCCCTTACTTGTAATGTAAACATTACAGTAGTTTAACCCAAAGGAATATGAGTTTGCTTTGTCCAGAACACTGAGCATGCTGAAAGGCAGTTATCAGATTACAGAGGTCTCTCCTTGCCATGCTAAGGGCTTGGACTTCACTTCAGGATTTTTGGGAGGGGCAGTGAGCCTGCTCGGAAAGGAAGAGACTCAGGAAGGGCAGGGGTTCCCTTAGAAGGGTATACAGTATATGTACCACAGCTTTCTTATCCATTCGTCAGTTGATGGGCATCTAGGTTGCTTCCATGTCCTAGCTATTGTAAACAAAGCAGCGATGAACATTGGGGTACACGTGGCTCTTTCAATTCTGGTTTCCTCGGTGTATATGCCCAGCAGTGGGATTGCTGGGTCATATGGCAGGTCTATTTGCATTTTTTTAAGGAACCTCCACACTGTTTTCCATAGTGGCTGTACTAGTTTGCAATCCCACCAACAGTGTAAGAGAGTTCCCTTTTCTCCACATCCTCTCCAGCATTTATTACTTGTAGATTTTTGGATTGCAGCCATTCTGAGTGGTGTAAAGTGATATCTCATTGTGGTTTTGATTTGCATTTCTCTGATAATGAGTGATGTTGAGCATCTTTTCATGTGTTTGTTAGCCATTTTTATGTCTTCTTTGGAGAAATGTCTGTTAAGTTCTTTGGCCCACTTTTTGATTGGGTCATTTATTTTCCTAGAATGGAGCTGCAGGAGTTGCTTGTATATTTTTGAGATTAATTGTTAGTCCGTTGCTTCATTGGCTATTATTTTCTCCCATTCTGAAGGCTGTCTTTTCACCTTGCTTATAGTTTCCTTTGTTGTGCAGAAGCTTTTAATTTTAATTAGGTCCCATTTGTTTATTCATGCTTTTATTTCCAATATTCTGGGAGGTGGGCCATGTAGGATCCCGCTTTGGCTTATGTCAGAGAGTGTTTTGCCTATGTTATCCTCTAGGAGTTTTATAGTTTCTGGTCTTATGCTTAGATCTTTGATCCATTTTGAGTTTATCTTTGTGTATGGTGTTAGAAAGTGTTCTAGTTTCATTCTTTTACAAGTGGCTGTCCAGTTTTCCCAGCACCACTTGTTAAAGAGGTTGTCTTTTCTCCATTGTATATTCTTGCCTCCTTTGTCAAAGATAAGGTGTCCATAGATGCGTGGATTTATCTATGGGCTTTCTATTTTGTTCCATTGATCTATATTTCTGTCTTTGTGCCAGTACCATACTGTCTTGATGACTGTGGATTTGTAGTATAGCCTAAAGTCAGGTAGGTTGATTCCTCCAGTTCCATTCTTCTTTCTCAAGATTGCTTTGGCTATACGAGGTTTTTTGTATTTCCATACAAATTGTGAAATTATTTGTTCTAATTCTCTGAAGAAGACCTCTGGTAGTTTGATAGGAATTACATTGAATCTATAGATTACTCAGCATTAAAAAAAAATTCATTTGAATCAGTTCTACTCAGATGGACAAAACTGGAGCCCATTATCCAGAGTGAAGTAAGCCAGAAGCAAAAACAACAATACAGTATATTAACGCATATATATGGAATTTAGAAAGACGGTAACGAGAACCCAATATAAGAGACAGCAAAAGGAACGCAGATGTATAGAATAGACTCGTGGACTCTGTGGATGAGGGAAAGGGTGGGATGATATGGGAGAATGGCATTGGAACATGTTAATTATCATATGTCTAATCAATCGCCAGCCCAGGATTGATGCTCGGGGCTGGTGCAACGAGATTTCCCAGGGGGAGGGAGGAGGGAGGGGGGTTCTGGAGGGGGAGCATATGTAAACCCATGGTGATATCATGTCATTGTATGGCAAAACTAATAAAAAAAAAAGCTAGTTTATGTTATAGGAACGCTTCTGGAACATAAAATAGAATTTATAGCCTAGTGTGGATGACTACAGCCAAGTCAGCACCTAAATTATTATATAGTGCTAAGGCTGTGTAAATACAGGAGGTGTGGTAGAAACACATAGGTGGAGCCATCACGCAAACCATGTTTGGGAGGGTGTGTAATTGGGATCAGCCTCCTAAAAAAAAAAAAAAAGAAGGGTATACAGTTGTCTAGAAATGACAGCTGAAGGCCTGTTTTGTAGAGCTGGGAAGGGGGGAAGGCTGGGAAAAACTCAGTCAGACAACTCTTAGGACCTGGTAAACGACAATAAGTGGGCAGGCAAGGTGACCTCCAGGTGCCTGGTGGGTGGATTGAAGAAGGAATTCATAGGGCCCGATCTCCATTTCAGGCCTGTTCATGCTGATCATGCTTGGGCACCTCTCTAATGGACTCTGAACTCTGTGCTTAGTGCCTGTGGAAATTACAATGGAGGGATTAGACCCCCCTCTGGACAGGAGAATCTCGAAGATTAGATCCAGGATACTCAACACCTAAGTGATAACATGCACTAATCACCCCTGGCTCCTGACAGGTCATAAACCCTGGCTCCTGACATGTCATAAACTTTCTGATAGTAACCTTGGGCTTATCGACTATTAACCACTTGGAATGTAACCTCAGGCTTATTGATTATCGACTGTTCTAACACATGATACTTGAATGATGGCATTATTGTGATTGTATTTACCTTTCCTTGGTTGATGTAAGTTCCGGGTGATTTGGGGTGGTGGGTTTAGACATGTACACATGGGTATAAAAGATCCTCACAAATGCTGGTCGGGGTCCTTGGCTAAGAGGAGACTCTGCCTTGGGCCCGCTGGTGTAATAAACTGCACTTCACTGTCTGCATTGTCCTTCTGAGTGAGTTTGCTTCCCAGAGCGTGTGGCTACAACAGGATGAGGGGGTCAGTGACCAAGATGACTTGGGGAAAGGATGAGTCTTTGGAAATATTTGTTTTAGATGGGGGGATTCAGAGAAGGAAGGGTGGGAGTCTGGAGAGGATGGAGAGGTAAGACAGAATGTGTGCCTGGAACTCTGAGAATTTTCTAGGCAGTTGACAGATTGTGGTGGGGGGTGGGGGGTGGTGTGCTAATTAACTGGTGGTGGTGCAGGCTCCACTAGCCTGAGTAAGGGGGACAGGGGAGAGGGAAGGTCTGGGAAGGACTCTTGAGGGAACTCCCCCTGTGATGGGCATGGAGCAAGTCAAGGGCCTCTTGGAAGAGGACACCTCTGAGCTAAGATGGGAAAGAGCCAGATGTGGAAAAGGCAGGTGAACAGAGAGTACCACGAACCTGGGCAGTGTGTGGAGGGACCTCAGGGTGCAAGACACCCGGCTGGGTGGAGACAAGGGTGGAGGTCAGTGAGGCCGAGCAGGAGTGGTAGGGGCCTGTGGGTGAACCCAGAGCCAGGTGGGCCCAGATCTTGCCAGAAGCACTGCAGTCTGGGCTCCAATCAGAGCCCCCTTGGGGCTTTATTAGAGGCAGGAGTTCTGTGCACACATCTCTGGTGCCAAGAAAGTTTGTTTTCATAGTCACCTCTGCTTGAATGTGAAATGGTGTGGTATCAGCAGCTTTCAGGAGAAAAGAAACGTGGCGTGAATAAATAGTACTCATGTGGTGGTATTCCATAAGAAGATATAAACAATAGGAAAATTGGTCGTATTATGTCAGTGTGAATTTCCTAGTTTGATAATGCCTTATAGTTTTGTAATAAGATGGCACCACTGTGGGAGGCTGCACCAAGGGTGAAGATTTGGGATCTCTGGATCATTTTGCCATCTTGTGGTTTATGTAAGATTGTATTTAAAAAATAACCCAGCTGCCAAAAGTTCAATCAGAAAGAGGCTGCGGGACTACCTGGAGAAGAGGCCCAGGATCCTGAGCCAGAGAAACACAAAGTTTCCGCTGGCTAGAGCACATATTCCCAGATCCTTACCTTTGAAGGCGATTCCCTGTGGGCCCCGGTGACCAGCGTCATGCAGGTGTTGGATGACACAGCCAAGGGCAGGGGCGCTCCAGGCGCTAGGGTGGAGAGCGGAACTGACCCAAAGTCAGGGGAGGCGCGCGCTGCGGAGGCCGGTCCACAGGCCGAGAAGCCAGTGAGAACTGGGTTCTAGGCTCCGGCACCGTGACTTGTAGAGAAAGAGGCTCCGGTCCCCAGCTTTCCCTTCTTAGGAGGGGCAGTCTGTTTCTGAAGGTTTTGAAATACCACATCCCGAGTATACCCCTCCCCGCGTTGCGCCCACTGTTGATGCCGCCTCTGAGCTGTGACTGAGCCAAGCGGTGGTCTGCAGGGGTGGAGAGGGGCTTCCCCCAGAGCAGAACCAGACGGTGGCGAGTTGAAAGGGTCTGAAGATTTACTGCAGTTTGAATGAAGAAACTAGTGCAGGAGAAACCCCAAAGGAGAGAAAACAAGTGCTGACAGTTTTTCTTGGGCATGCCCCCGTCATCCACTGCAAAATGAGGATGCTTGATTTTTTCTTGAATACAGTGAAATGATTTCTACATGATACCTGCTTCTCAGGACCTAGATTCACTTCCTTGCTTCAGAGAAACTCCAGAGAGGGAATGAGAGAGAAAAGGTCCCAAGAGCAGGTTTCCAAGTGTGGGCCGGGTACCCAGCTCTGTGGGATCCCAGGGCGCCCCCACGTGGACGAGGGTGTTTATGAAACTCTCCTTGTGTGCCAAGGCTCTTGCCGCAACGTTTTTAATTTATCTTGCATAACTCCTATGGGTGCTAAGTGTGTAATATTAGGTTTGTCCAAGGAGGATACATATATGTTTTTTTTTTGCTTTCAGTGAAATCTGTGCTCACAAAGGTCAACTGAAAAATGAATCAATCTCCAAAGTGTGTAGAGGGTGGACAAGGAGAACTCTCCCACCCACCTTCTTTAGTGTAATTTCAGTGCATTTAATCCAAGTGTGTTTGATTAGTGACTATCAGATTTTTGCAGAGCTGCGATCTCATCATGACTCAGCTTTTCCCAAGCACAGCTTGGCTGAGCTGCCAAGAATGGAGGCAAAGATTGAGAAGATGAAAGGAATGTTTACTAAAGACTTAGAAGAACTACAGAATGAACAAACAGATGAATTAATACACTAGAAGGAATCAATAGCAGAATAACAGAGGCAGAAGAATGGATAAGTGACCTAGAGGATAGAATGGTGGAAATCCCACTGCCTCAGAACAGAAGATAGAGGAAAGAATGAAAAGAAATGAAGACAGCCTAAGAGACCTCTGAGATAACATTAAACACATCAACATTCACATTATAGGGGCCTCAGGAGGCGAAGAAAGAGACAAAGGACCTGAGAAAATGTTTGAAGAGCTAATAGCTGAAAACTTCCTGAACATTAGAAAGCAAATAGTCAACCAAGTCTAGGAAGCAGAGTGTCCCAGGAAGGAGGAACACACTGAGACACACAGTAATCAAACTGACAAAAATTAAAGAGAGAGATAAAATATTAAAAGTAGCAAGAGAAAAATGACAAATAACATACAAGGGAACTCCCATCAGGCTATCAACTGATTTCTCAACAGAAACTCTGCAAACCAGAAGGGAATGGCATGATATATTTAAAGTGATGAAAGAGAAGAACTTACAACCAAGAATACTCTACCCAGCAAGACTCTCCTTCACATTTGATGGAGAAATCAAAAGCTTTTCAGACAAGCGAAAATTAAGAGAATTCAGCACAACCAAATCAGCTTTACAACAAATGCTAAAGGAACTTCTCTAGCCAGGAAACAAGAGAAGGATAAGACCTACATACCAAAAATAAACCCCAAACAATTAAGAAAATGGTAATAGGAACACGCCCCAAAAATGTCCTTTTCATTGTAGGAGACTGGAATGCAAAAGTAGGAAGTCAAGAGATACCTGGATTAACAGGCAAATTTGCCCTTGGAGTATAAAACAAAGCAGGTCAAAGGCTAAAAGAGTTTTGCCAAGAGAACGCACTGATTGTAGCAAACACCCTCTTTTAACAACAGAGAAGACTCTACACATGGACATCGCCAGATGGTCAATACCAAAATCAGATTGATTATATTCTTTGCAGCCAAAGATGGAGAAGCAAAAACAAGACCAGGAACTGACTGTGGGTCAGATCATGAACTGCTTATTGCCAAATTCAGACTTAAATTGAAGAAAGTAGGGAAAACCACTAAGACCATTCAGGTATGACCTAAATCAAATCCCTTATGATTATACAGTGAAAGTGACAAATAGATTCAAGGGATTAGATCTGATAGACAGAGTGCCTGAAGAGCTATGGACGGAGGTTTGTGACATCGTTCAGGAGGCAGTGATCAAGACCATCCCCAAGAAAAAAGAAATGCAAAAAGGAAAAATGGTTGTCTAAGGAGGTCTTACAAATATCTGAGAAAAGAAGAGAAGTAAAAGGCAAAGAAGAAAAGGAAAGATATACCCATCTGAATGCAGAGTTCCAAAGATAGCAAGGAGAGATAAGAAAGCCTTCCTTGGTGATCAATGTAAAGAAATAGAGGAAAACAATAGAATGGGAAAGATTAGAGATCTCTTCAAGAAAATTAGAGATACCAAGGAAACATTTCATGCAAAGATGGGCTCAATAAAGGACAGAAATGGTATGGCCCTAACAGAAGCAGAAGATATTAAGAAGAGGTGGCAAGAATACACAGAAGAACTATACAAAAAAGATCTTCATGACCCAGATAACCACGATGGTGTGATCACTCCACTAGAGCCAGACATCCTGGAATGTGAAGTCAAGTGGGCCTTAGGAAGCATCCCTACGAACAAAGCTAGTAGAGGTGATAGAATTCCAGTTGAGCTATTTCAAATCCTAAAAGACGATGCTGTGAAAGTGCTGCACTCGATATGCCAGCAAATTTGGAAAACTCAGCAGTGGCCACAGGACCGGAAAAGGTCAGTTTTCATTCCAGTCCCAAAGAAGGGCAATATGCCAAAGAATGTTTGAACTACTACACAATTGCACTCATCTCACATGCTAGCAAAGTAATGCTCAAAATTCTCCAAGCCAGGCTTCAACAGTATGCGAACCATAAATTTCCAGATGTTCAAGGTGGGTTTAGAAAAGGCAGAGGAACCAAAGATCAAATTACCAACATCTGCTGGATCATCTAAAAAGCAAGAGAATTCCAGAAAAACATCTGTTTCTGCTTTATTGACTATGCCAAAGCCTTTGTCTGTGTGGATCACAACAAACTGTGGGAAATTCTTAAAGAGATGAGAATTCCAGACCACCTCACCTGCCTCCTGAGAAATCTGTACACAGGTCAAGAAGCAACAGTTAGAACTGGACATGGAACAACAGACTGGTTCAAAATTGGGAAAGGGCTACATCAAGGCTGTATATTGTCACTCTGCTTATTTAACTTATATGCAAAATACATGAAGCAAAATGCCGGGCTGGATGAAGCACAAGCTGGAATCAAGATTGCCGGGAGAAATATCAATAACCTCAGATATGCAAATAACACCACCCATATGGATGAAAGCAAAGAGGAACTAAAAAGCCTCTTATTGAAAGTGAAAGAAGAGAGTGAAAAAGTTGGCTTAAAGCTCAACATTCAGAAAACAAAGATCATGGCATCGGGGCCCATCACTTCATGGCAAATAGATGGGCAAACAACGGAAACAGTGAGAGACTATTTTTTGGGGCTCCAAAAAATGACCCTGATGCTGGGAAAGATTGAAGACAGGAGGAGAAGTGGATGACAGAGGATGAGATGGTTCAATAGCATCACCGACTCAATGGACATGAGTTTGAGCAAGCTCCAGGTGATGGACAGGGAAGCCTGGTGTGCTGCAGTCCATGGGGCCACGAAGAGTCAGACATGACTGAGCAACCGAACTGAGGGGGGGTTGTGTTCCCTTCCTGGTAGTACTTTTGGCCTAAGGTGACCCAGACCTTAGGTTTACAGGCTCTATTGTCAATGGTGACTGCCAAGAGGGTTTGTGCCAAAGGGGGCCTTCCCATACGGGTACCCCCATTCCTGTGGTGAACCCCTGCCAACCCACACCTCCACAGGAGACCCTACAACGCTAGCGGGTGGTTTTGGTTCACTCTCCTCCAGAGTCATTGCTCTTGTCCTCTGAGTCTTAGTTCAGGCAAGGTTTTGTTGTGCCCCCCGAGACTGGGATCTCTGTTTCCCACAGTCCTGTGAAAGTCTTGTAATCAAATCCTCTGGTCTTCAAGGCCAGAGTCTAAGGGGATTCCTAGTCCCTTTGTTGGATCCCCAGGCTGGGAAACCTTATATGGGGTTCAGAACCTTCACAACAGTGGGAGAATTTCTTTGGTATTATCATTCTCCAGTTTGTGGGTTGCCTACCTGGCGGGTACAGGACTTGATTTTATCGTAATTGTTCCCCTCCTACCATCTTGCTGTGGCTTCTTCTTTGTCTCTGGACACGGGGTATCTTTTTTTTGGTAGGTTCCAGCATCCTCCTGGGCTTCCCTGCTGGCTCAGCTGGTAAAGAATCCGCCTGCAATGCGGGAGACCTGGGTTTGATCCCTGGGTTGGGAAGATCACCTGGAAAAGGGAAAGGCTACCCACTCCAGTATTCTGGCCTGGAGAATTCCATGGACTCTATAGTCCATGGGTGGCAAAGAGCTGGACACGACTGAGTGATTTTCACTTCACTTCACTTTAGCGTCCTCCTGTTTTTGGTTGTTCAACAGCTAGCTGTGATTTTGGTTCACAAATAAGGATCCTTGCCTACATACATAACATTTGGTTCTCTTTTCCTATAATCTGCTCTTACATGCTTTTCTATCATCATAGAAATTATAGATGATAATTATTATTTTTTTTGTTACCTGGTATTATTAAGTGTCTCTAAAGAAACTTGGATTGTTAGCTTTCTTTCCCTTTCTATTTTGCTCCCTTCCTGGGTTTTAAAAAAAATGGTAGATAATCTTTATTGAATTCCTGCTCTCAGCATTTAATGTGTGTATGCTGAGACTCCTAGTCGTGTCAACACTTTGAGACACTTTGGACTGTAGCCCGCCAGGCTCCTCTGTCCATGGGATTCTCCAGGTAAGAATACTGAAGTAGGCTGGCATGCCCTCCTCCAGGGGATCTTCCTGACCCAGAGATCGAACCCATCCATGTCTGCTGCATTGCAGGTAGATTCTTGAGCAGCATTTAATACTGCAGCTCAATTTATTATGACAGGAGGTTTCTATAGTGGAGCCAAACCTGAGGGACCCCTTTTGAAAGCAGACCTGAAAGCATCTTGGCAGCCACACTAATGTTCTTTTACAGCTTTCTCGTTGTTCTCTGCTCCTCTCCGTTTCAGCCGGTGATGGGTACTCCCAGTTATCTGTGGTTTATCAAAGAGAAGATTTTTTTAGCAGTTTCCAGAGACATTCTATTCCTTGGGAAAGAATCTTTGTGCCGCTGTGAAAAGATGTATTTGTCCCCTACTTTTTAGCAACTCTTATTCTTTGAACCTTCCCTTTATTGTGAGGTAATACTGAATAATGCACCCATTTAAAGCATACATTTCAATGGTTTTAACACGTTCACGTAATTGTGCAACCATCACCACAGTTTTATTTTTTTTCAATTTGTTTCAATTGTTTATTAACTGACCAGATTACAAAAATAATCCTGGTAGATACCTTAGTTCATCCTTCTAATAAGCCTGTTGACCTGGTCTTCCCTGTTGCCAGCATCTCCACCTTCTGCAAAATGGGTGGTCTTTTTCTTCATTCCACCTCGTGGAGAAGACAGTTTAAAGGGCCAAAGGAAGTTGTTTCTTCTTTGAAACGTTTTCCAATGAACACCACAGTTTTAGAACAGTTTTGTGACCCCACCTGCCCCCTCCCCAAGATATCCCATTCCTATTAACAGTTGCATACTTTCTCCCCAGGCCTAGGCAACCACTGATCTAATTTCTATCTGTTGTTATGCCTATATAGAACACTTCATATGGATGGGGTCATAAGATATGTGCTCTTTGTGACTGACTGATTTCTTTCACATTGTGTTTTAAGGTCTATTTGATTTGTAGTATCTCATTGGCTTTTGAACTTCACATTTAGCAAGTCTGATTTTTGATGGTATTTTATATTGAACTTTTAGTTTGCAGAAATATTTATTTCTACAGGTATTAATTGAACATAATGAAATTGATAGAATATGGCTTTAGAAGTCACTTTTAAAAATTATAAGTAATTATAACTATTGTCAAAATTTCAGAATTTTAACTAGGTAAAACATTTCAGTGTTCAGCATTTTTACTAAGTAAAACATTTCAGAATTCTATTTTGCTCATCAATACTTAACATAAGAATTTTGTTTTAAAGTGCTAAGAAATGGTTGGTATAAAATATATACTCTTGAGAGTCCCTGGGACTGCAAGGAGATCCATCCAGTCCATCCTAAAGGAGATCAGTCCTGGTTGTTCATTGGAAGGACTGGTGTTGAGGCTGAAACTCCAATACTTTGGCCACCTGATGTGAAGAGCTGACTCATCTGAAAAGACCCTGATGCTGGGAAAGATTGAGGGCAGGAGGAGAAGGGGGCAACAGAGGATGAGGTAGTTGTTGGGCGGACTCTGGGAGTTGGTGATGGACAGGGAGGCCTGGCATGCTTAGGTTCATGGGGTCGCAAAGTGTCGGATACGACTGAGTGACTGAACTGAACTGAATTGAAAATATATATTCTGTAATACCAAATTTGTGAAGCTGTAAAAGTCTTCAATACCTTTATATCTAAACAAAATTTTACAGATATAGATTCCCCATTGCTAATTTTAATTTTAAAATTAAAGCTATGTATTAGTAACTTTTTGTTCCATTACAAATTAGTCAAACTTAGTGATTAAATCAAGAAAATTTTTTTTCCCAGTTTCCATAGATGAGGAACTTGGTAATGGCTTAGCTGTGCAGTTCTGGCTCAAGGCTTGTGAGGTTGTCGTCAAGATGTCAGTTGGGGTACAGTCTTCTAAAGGCTTGATGGCAGCTGGAGGATCCCTTCCAAGGTTATTGGCTCATGTGGCTCTTGGTTGGAAGCTTCAATTCTTAGCCAAGTGGACCTCTCTGTAGGCTCTTAGGGGATCCTCAAGATGTAGCTGCTGGCTTCTTCCAGAGTGGGTGATCCAGGGGACAGTGAGAAAGACAGAAGGCAAAAAGGGTTTTTTATGACCTAATTTCATAAATTACATACCACTACTCTGCCGTGGCTACTGGTCACACAGGCCAATTCTGGTCTAATGTGGGATGAGACTACAAAGGGTTTGAACAGGTGGCAGGGGTCAAGGGATGGTCTTGGATGGCTACTATAAGTTGTGGTCTGACTCCCCAGACAGTCCCAGCATAATACGACGTCAGTCATCAGGTAAAGATTAGGTCAACTCTGGTCTTATATGTGTTTTTAATATTTGCATGCATGAACTTAAAGAATATGGCACATACCATATGAAAATACATTTTATGGGTGCGTGCCATGTGGAACTTCACCACCTGGGGATGGAACTCATGTTCCCTTATTTGGCAGCTTGAAGTCTTAACCAGTGTGCCACTAGGGAAGTCCTGAAAATACATTTTATATTTGTGTGTGGATGACAGATTTGAGTCCTAGTGGAATAATCCTAGTTCACACAAACATAATGGGGTTGGGCAGCCGTTGAGGATCTGGGCTCAGACATGTCCTGGTATCACTAAGAACTGAGTCTTTCTGAACTGATCAAATCCAAGGGAGCACCTGCTACTTTCAACCTTGTTTTCTCAGGTTTCCACTTGCACCTTTGTAACCATTGCAGAACTCAACCAATCCTTGTTTAATGAAAAACACAAAACCCTTAGTTTTTTCCCAGCTGCAATTATAATTCTTGGTAAACAACTTATGTAACTGTGACCTTGCTTTTTTTTGGGCCTTAATAAGCTTCCTTCTATTTTGTAATCTAGTGGCACACACTTCAAGTACTTCTTGAATCTATGTCTCCTGGATGCAGTCCTAACAAACCCCAAATATTAATAAATCTTTCCTTATTTCAACTCTTTGTTTCTGAGATTTTGGTTTACAGTGTGTGTGTGTGTGTGTGTGTGTGTGTGTGTGTGTGTGTGTGTGTGTGTATGAAAGTGAAAGTCACTCAGTCGTGTTTGACTCTTTGCCACCACATGGACTATATATTGATGGAATTCTCCAGGCCAGAATCCTGGAGTGGGAAGCCTTTCCCTTCTCCAGGGGATATTCCCAACCCAGGGATCGAACCCAGGTCTCTGGCATTGCAGGTGGATTCTTTACCAGCTGAGCCACAAGGGAAGCCCAGGAATACTGGAGTGAGTAGCCTATCCCTTGTCCAGCAGATCTTCCTGAACCAGGAATCGAACTGGGGTCTCCTGCATTGCAGGTGGATTCTTTACCAAATGAGCTATATTTTAAAAGTTTGTGCATTTAAGGCAGAAATTCAACTTTTGAAAAAAAAATTAGAAATTGTATACCAGCAATCACTAGTCAGTCTTATAAATTGAATCCTGAAGGAGAATTATAATTAGTAGAGTAACATCTTCACATGCTTGAGGAAAGACTGTGTCATTATTTTGAAACAAAACAAAACAAAACTATGCTGCCTAGCTTGGTAGTCACCAAGCGCACATGGTTATCAGACCCTTGACATATAAACAGTCTGAAACTGTGATGTGCTGTAACTCTTAAAATTTCAAGACTGGACTTCCTTTGTGGTCCAGTGGTTGAGAATCTGCCTGCCAATGGAGGGGACATGGGTTTGATCCGCGCTCCGGGAAGATCCCACGTGCTGAGGGGCCACTAAGTCGGTGCACTGCAGCTGCTGAGCCTGTGCTCTGCAACCAGAGAAGCCGCCGTGGGGAGAGGCCTGAGCGCCGCAGCTAGAGAAAGCCCGTGCAGCAAGGAACACACAGCACAACCAAAAATAAATAAAAAAACTGTTAAGACTCACTGCAACAAATTATAAATTATCTCACTAATTTCCATTCTCATTACATATTACAGGGATGATGTTCTGGTTGTGGTGGGTTAAATAAAATATGGGAACACTAATTTCACCAGTTTCTTTTTGCTTTAATGTACTTCATGTACATGGCTGAAACATCAGAGGAAATGCTTCCACAACCAGAAGAGGCAGAAAATGCTTTCCAAGAGTTCACTGAATGCTGAAGCATGGAATTATGGTACGGGAATAAACAAACTTATTTCTCATTGGCAAAAACGTATTGATTGTAATGGTTCCTATTTTGATTAATAAAGATGCGTTTAAACCTGTCAACTAAAAAAGATGCACAATGAGAGAGTTGCAAGTTATGTTTTATTGGGGGCAAAATGAGGACTGCAGCCCGGGAGACAGCGAATCAGGTAGCGTGTCAGGAGCTGCCAGCGCAGGTCATGCATGATGGCAAGGCCAATGCCCTTGTGTCCTTTACAATTTGGGGGATACAGTAGATGTGGGATTCTGCTCAAGGTTGCACAGGAAAGGTGCAGAGCCAGGCTGTTTTGATTCAAAGATTTCAAACTGAACTTGAAAGCATAGTAAAGTGGTCACTTAGGTGTCCTCCCAACCAGGTTCAACTGTCATGAATGTGTTACTCTAGTAATGTGTCCCACTTCTGTGTATAGTTGGCAGAGGCATGCTAATGTTGCAGACCTCCTGACACCTCACCCCACAAAAATGACACATTCACGCTGAAGAGGTCTGACAGTGGTCTGTCACACCCACTCACAGCCGTCCATTCTCATTTTCTCCATTGTCTCAGATTCTTGTAGCATGTTATCTTTCATAATGGCGCCCCCTCACATTTCACACTTGAAATTGTTTTTTCCCCAATGGTTTGGCGTTTACAGGCACAAGAGCAGGTGTTTTCCCCTCATGATGCGGTCCATGTTATACTAAAGAGTCAGACACGACTGACTGCCCGCTGGCAGACCCAATATGGCCACGCTCATTGGCTTATATATTGTCTCTGGCTACTTTCATGGTGAAAGAGAGGAGGTGAACAGTTCTTACCGAGACCACTTGGACCTGAAAACTGAAAGTACTTCCCATCTGGCCCTGTTGATGGTAATTCTTTCCCCAGTGGTACTCTCACTTTCCTTGACCTACATTTTGGTCTATTAGACTTCAGAGCTGGTTTGGCATGTGATCAGTTGGAACAAATGGACATTTATAAGGAACCATGTGTTGATCTATTGATGTTTATTTATTATTTGTCATCCATTCTTCTTTTATTCCCTGGGATCACATAAGAAATCACAAAAGATCTCACAGAATAGTAGCCTTTTCAAAGTGGCTTTGAAATTTACATAGAGGTAGGCATGTTTTGATTTTTTTTTAAAAGCAGAGACATTACTTTACCAACAAAGGTCTAGTCAAGGTAATGGTTTTTCCAGTAGTCATGTATGGATGTGAGAGTTGGACGATGAAGAAAGCTGAGCACCGAAGAATTGATGCTTTTGAACTGTGGTGTTGGAGAAGACTCTTGAGAGTCCCTTGGACTGCAAGGAGATCCAAGCAGTGCATGCTAAAGGAGATCAGTCCTGGGTGTTAACTGGAAGGACTGATGTTGAAGCTGAAACTCCAGTACTTTGGCCACCTCATGCAAAGAGTTGACTCATTGGAAAGGACTCAAATGCTGGGAAGGACTGAGGGCAGGAGGAGAAGGGGATGACAGAGGATGAGATGGCTGAATGGCATCACTGACTCGATGGACATGGGTTTGGGTGGACTCCAGGAGTTGGTGATGGACAGCGAGGCCTGGCATGCTGCAATTCATGGGGTCGCAAAGAGTCAGACACGACTGAGTGACTGAACTGAACTGAACTGAGGCATGTTTGATTTTTTCATGAGGAGATATTTCGAACACTGTGTTTTCTTAGTCTAACCAGGACAGGTAACAGGTGGGGCCTATGGGTAGAACTGCATAAATTGCCATTTTGCAACTTTTTTCTCATGGACAAACTGTCCGTGAGGCCCCTCGGCATCCGAGGGCAGAAGGGCCAAGTACACGGGGGTCTCTGCTCCTTCTTCTGGGCTTTTGGGGGCTTTGGGTCCTCCCATGTCAGTTCTCACCCTCCCTGGGCAGCAGGCATTCAGGAGGATCTTGTCCCCTCCTCTCTGCTCACTCAGTTTCCTGGCCTGGATTCTGGACAGGGCCGTGACGCCGATCTTCGTCACCCCATATATGTTATTGTCCGGCCAGCCCTCCTCCCTGTGCACCCCGTTCCTTGTGTCTTCCACAAACTTGTTCATGAGCCCCACCAGCTCCTCTTCCGTGATGGTCTCACTTCTCAGTTTCTGCTGCAGTTCAGGGCTGCATCTTTCCAGAGCTTTGAAGCCCCATCTGCTAGACATGCTCACCACTCTGCCTAAAATGTAACAGAAACCATTATCTGGGAAGGTATGTATAAGAATGATGAGTACCCAACTCGCTGAGATGCTGGACTCATTCCCACTGGAGAGCCAGTTACCAGTTTCCCACAAGATGAATTAAGACTGTATCTGTGACTGAAGTATCCACCTGCAATGTGCGAGACCTGGGTTCAATCCCTGGATTGGGAAGATTCCCTGGAAAAGGGAAAGGCTACCCACTCCAGTATTCTGGTCTGGAAAATTTCATGGACTGTATAGCCCATGGGGTTGCAAAGAGTTGGACACAAGTGAGTGACTTCCACTTCACTTCACTATGAGTGAAGGGCATTAGACAGTCTTATAACCTGCCCTAAGCATGATCCTAGGGTAACTAAAGAGAAAGATACGCTATAATGGGGAGGGCAGTGCCCACATATCCATAAGAAAATGAAAATGGTCTATCGAAGAAAAAGCTCCGAAGGTTGGTTGCAGGAGTCCTTACTGCACTCAGGAGCAGACAGTATCTTTTTCTCAAAGGTCTCCTCTGGAACCAGCTGAGGACCTTAGGTCACTTCGGCAGAGCTCTATGACAGGCCTCTGTCAACCAGCAAAGGGCTAATGGATTTGTGGATGGTAGTTCCAAGTTGACTAGAGAGCATCAGGCTGAAGGACGGTGAAATCAACTCAGTTCAGAGGGCTGAACTGATGCTCGTTTCTTTGGGTTCGGGTTTATATCAGCTCGGGAGTGGTGACTCAAGTCCTGGCTGTATGATGACAGAGGCGGGCAGTGGACTCTGGACTATTTAAGGGATGGTCACATGAGCATGACACTCTGGCAATCAAGTGGGAAGTTAGGAGAAATTAAAGTACAACTACTTAAGGCTCATCAGAAAAACCACTTCCAAAATTGGAAGGCAACTGGAACCACTGAGTGTTTTCAGGTGTGCTTATTTGAAGTGCTACCTGGCCCCATGAAAGTGAAAGTTGCTCATCGCGTCCAACTCTTTGGGACCCCATGGACTATACAGTCCACAGAATTCTCCAGGCCAGAATACTAGAGTAGGTAGCCTTTCCCTTCTCCCAACCCAGGGATCGAACCCAGGTCTCCTGTATTGCAGGCAGATTCTTTACCAGCTGAGTCACAAGGGAAGCTCAAGAATACTGGAGTAGGTAGCCTATCCCTTCTCCAGTGGATCTTCGAACCCAGGAATCGAACCAGGCCCTGGCCCCATGAGATGAGTGCAAATGCGGTGCTGCAGGAATGCAGAGATGGGATCCTTGTTAATCCATGCCTCTCCCATTCCTGCTGTATCTGACAGCACAAGAGAAAAAGTCTTTGCATGGTATGAGTCATATTCTTTGAGCCAAAGGATCGGCACAGAGCAGGCGAGTTGTAGGTAGTAGTCCTGGGAAGGTAGAAAATGTCCTGACGAGGTGAGATGCTGTCTGGGGGCACGGCTCCATGTACCAGGCAGTAGATCCTTGTGCCCAAGGTGTATTATGGTACTGGAGCAGAAGATACTGCATGATTTGGACTGATCTCAGGCCACGGAACACACTTTCATGCTCAGAGTAGAGGTCTGATACAGAATTGGGACAGGAAATGAAACTCTGGTTGTCTCAAACATTGGCTTACAGACATTCGTGAGCTTATGCCCACAATCAGCATGGTGGGAGCCTTGGAAGACTCCCCCACCCCCCGGATAACTCCTCTTTTCTCTGGGGAAGAACGGGTGTGAAGGATGCCAGGGTGACTCTACAGTCTTTTCCCTATTTCATTTCCACTTTGTTTTTCTGGCCATACTGTAGTTCTGGGAGCAGGCTGCAATTTACGATATAGAAGTCAGGGGATAATTGGCAAGCAAGAAAGTGAACTATAAATTTAACTTTTTTGTCAGAATTCCAAAGGGCTTGATGAAATGGACTGGGTCTTCACCTATCCGGCCAATTTGGAGGAACAGCAACTGCAGCTGTATTGTCCAGTCAGTGGCTGAGAGAGTTCACCAGTCTGGGCCTGTGTAACCTAACCTGTGTGGTGGGAGTGGACTAAGGGGAGGCACTGGTTAGGCCAGCATTGCTGAGGGCACTCAGCATGAGCAGTGACTGAACTTAACATCCCTTTGAAAGATGAGAAAGTATGGGTAAAAGTCGATGAAAAATGGGGAATAGGGGGATGGAAATGAGGATGTTTAAATGGGTTATGCAATAAGAGAAATCAATATTACGCTGCAAGCAGGAGGTGATATCCTCTCTTAGCTCACTTATCCCAGATGCCTGATAGAGTGAAGCTACCTGCAGTCAAGGTCACTCCTGCTTCGGGACCTGCCAAAGTCAAGCATAGGTATAAGAGTTGGAATATAAAGAAAGCTGAATGCCAAAGAATTGATGCTTTTGAACTGTGATGTTGGAGAAGACCCTTGAGATTCCCTTGGACTACAAGGAGATCCAACCAGTCTATCCAAAGGAAATCAGTCCTGAATATTTATTGGAAGGACTGATGCTGAAGCTGAAACCCCAGTACTTTGATTTGAAGAACTGACTCATCTGAAAAGACCCTGATGCTGGGAACGATTGAAGGTGGGAGGACAAGGGGATAACAGAGGATGAGATGGCTGGATGGCATCACCGATGCAATGAACATGAGTTTGAGTAAACTCTGGGAGTTGGTGATGGACAGGGAGGCCTGGCATGCTGCCGACCATGGAGTCACAAAGAGTTGGACACAATTGAGCAACTGGACTGAACTGAAAGTCAAGCAGAAGCCCTGGGATTTCTGTGGGCTATTATTATAAGACGTGGTGATGGATTGAACCAACCGTTGATGACTGAGTGTTTCTCTAGCCAGGTGCCAGCATCTCTTGAGTCTTAGTTTTCAGGTCACATGTTCTACCTACTGTCCTGTGATATGGGTTATCACTGGACTTGCTGGTAATGTTCAACTCTCACTTGTAAAGGAGCCATAGGAAAATACTGATACTGATGATCGAGTGTGATGGGAGATGGAGGTCAAGTCTCTGAAGGATGTAATCAGTTCTGTTCAGTCGTGTCCGACTCTTTGAGACCCCATGAATTGCAGCATGCCAGGCTACCCTGTCCATCACCAACTCCTGGAGTCCACCCAAACCCATGTCCATCAAGTCAGTGAAGTCATCCCGCCATCTCATCCTCTGTTGTCCCCTTCTCCTGTCCCCAATCCTTCCCAGCATTAGGGTCTTTGCCAATGAGTCAACTTGTTGCATGACGTGGCCAAAGTGTTGCAGTTTCAGCTTCAACATCAGTCCTTCCAATGAACTAATGGAAAATAACTAGTTGATGAATAACTCAGCATAACGAACTATGAGCCAGTTTCCATGATGTTAATGAGTTAAACACGGAGGTCATTAGGCTGAGCTGGCTCTAATTCCTTGGTGGCCTCTGTAAGCAAACCAGAACCGAAGCCTGTAAATGCCTCAAGGTGACAAAATGGGAACCTAAGGACCGGTGGTCACAAAGAGCCGCCTGGGCCAGAAGCTGAAGACAGGCCACAATTTCCTTGCTTGGCTTCAGTCTTTTCTCCACAATACTCTCTTCCTGAGTGCCTGTCAGCAGGGCCATCCTCACTACGGTTTGGTGGTTTCCCATTCAAACAGTGTTTTGTCTCAAACTAAAATAACTTTTTTTGCCTCTTTTTCTCTTTAACAATACTAAATAGACTGCACAAACAGTTTTATGCTAAATAAAAAGCTGAGTGCCGAAGAATTGATGCTTTTGAACTGTGGTGCTGGAGAAGACTCTTGTATGGCAAGGAGATCAGTCCTGAGTGTTCATTTGAAGGATTGATGCTGAAGCTGAAACTCCAATAGTTTGGCAATCTGATGTGAAGAGCTGATTCAATTGAAAAGACCCTGAGGGTGGGAAAGATTGAGAGCAGGAGGAGAAGGGGACGACAGAGGATGAGATAGCTGGATGGCATCACTGACTCAATGGACATGAGTCTGGGTAAGCTCCGGGAGTTGGTGAGGCCTGGTGTGCTGCAGTTCATGGGGTTGCAAAGAGTCAGACAGGACTGAGGGACTGAACTGAACTGTAGGTACAAATAGCAGTTGATCAAGGCGAGAATCAAGTTAGCATCAGTAAGGTGGATGAACCTAGAGCCTACTCTACAGTGAAGTCAGTCAGAGAGAGAAAGATAAATATTGCATATGAATGCAGGTGTAGGCAAAGTAGATGGTACTGACGGACCTCTCTGCAGGGCAGCAGTGGAGACACAGATGTAGAGGCAGAGTTGTGAGCACAGCGGGGGAAGGAGAGGGTGGGAGGAATTGAGAGAGTATCACGGAGACATACACGTTGCCAGATGTAAAATAGATAGCCAGGGGAATCTGCTGTGTGACTCAGGGAGATCAACCCAGTGCTCTGTGACAACCGAGAAGGGTGGATGGGGTGGGAGGTGGGAGAGGTTCGGGAGAGAGAGGACATATGTTTACCTGTGGCTGACTCATGTTACTGTATGGCAGAAACCAGCACAATATTGCAAAGCAACTGTCTTCCGATAAAAATTAAAAACCAGTTAGTATCAATAGAAACACATGGAAATGGAAGTAGTGGCTTTAAACGCTGGACTATCTGTTCCTCTAAAGTATTACAACCCTACTTTGGCTGCTCCTGATGAAAGATGTTATTTCTATACTCTTTCTGTATCTGTTAAAAAAAATTCTATGCTAAATTTAGATGCTCAATGATCCTTTTGATGTAAAGGAGCCTTAGTGAAGGGCCAGAGGGTGTTCTCTATAAGTAAAGGGCTAAGCTTGGCCAGAGGACGCTTCAGCACTATTCCAGGACATCTGGGAGGTAATATTGAAGCCCTAATGTCCTTGCCTGCGAAGACTGTCCTCAATTACATGTTCAAGGGTCAGGTTATCTAATCCATGTTCATGTGTGAGTATGGTGGGGGCCTCGGCCTACCTGGTATCAGCTGGACCTCTGGAGGGGCTGGAGAGCAGGGCCAGCCACAAGGGCAGTGGGCAATGCCTGTGTGACCACCCCTCACCAAGACCCTGGACATCAAGGCTGGGGTGAGCCCGCTGGTTGGTAATACCCCTTGTGTCTGGCATAGGCTGTTCGGGGGAGAGACACATGCTGCCCCAGGATCTGCGGGGAGCCGTCAAGTCACAGCTCCATACTGGGTGTTCTTAGACCCTGGGCCATGAGACCTTTACCACTGCTGAACTGAGTAACTGTCCACTTTTCTAACACCATGTCCTTTTGAATATAATAGCTTTTTGCCGAGTTCTCGGTTCTTACAGTGAACTATTGAACTTGAGGATGGTCTGGGGACTTCCTGAACCTTAAACATCGAAGTATGTATAATTGGTTAGCATCTAGAAACCAGTATTGGTAATATACCATATCAGTACCATAGGAAGAAACACCCTGGTGACCGGACGCAGAAAAGTCTTCAGGGGTTTAATAAACGTGGTAGTGTGAGCACCACAAACCCAAATCAGGTCACTCGTAGAGGGGCATGGGGAGAGAAGGTCTGGGAAAGACTCCTGAGAGGACACCCCCTGTGATGGGCATGGAGCATGTGAAGGGCCTCTTGGGGGAGACCTTTGAACTAAGATGGGAGAGAGGAGAAAGAGCCAAATGTGCAAAGGGCAGATGGACAGAGAGCACCAACGACCCCGGCAGTGTGTAGAGGGACCAGAGGCCATAGGGCATCCTGCCAAGTGAACACACAGGAGGAAGTCAGGGCAGCTGAGAAGGAGGGGTAGGGAGTCCGGAGACAGGACCAGATGCAGGAGGGCCCAGATCTTGCTAGAAACCCTGCAGTTTGGGCTCATCATGCTCACCTTGGCTTTTTATCAGAGGCAGGAGCTCTGTGCATACATCTCGGGTACCAAGGAAGTTTGTTTTTATGGTCGCTTCTGCCTGAATTGCAATTGGTGTGGGATCACCAACTTTTAGGATAGAAAAAGAGTAGGGCTAATAAACACAAACCATATGGTAAAAATGCTTACTTGATACTGTATTTTTTTCTGTGAAAGCTGTTTTCACCTAGTAATGTTTGGTGTTAGTGAACGGTATTGCACCAATGGGTATTTTGTGGTTTGATAATGCTATAAACTTATGTAAGATGGCATCATCAGGGGAGGCTAAATGAAGGAAGCCCATATGACCTCCTGTGTACCACTGTACAATTTTAAATTGGTTTCAGAAGTTAAAAATTCACCCAACTCATCCAAAGTTCAGTGAAATCAATACTGCGGAATCTGGGCGTTGTCCTTTACTCTGGTCAAAGCTATTGCAAGGCCTTCTTGCTGGAAAAGCCTGTACTCTCGGAGGACCTGCTCTCCCTGTGACCTCCAGGCTGTCCTCCATCCCTAGGGAGGGGGTTCTAGACCCGCAGCGGAGGTTCAGGCAGTAGCCCCGCCCCGCCCCGTCTGGCTCCCCTCACTGCTGCTGTAGCCCCCCAGCTCCCACCCACTTACACTTGAAGGCGATGGCCGCGTTGTTGACCAGCACGTCGAGGCCCCCGTACTCCTTGCGCAGGAAGTCGCGCAGGGCGCGGATGCTCTGCAGGTCAGTGACGTCCAGCAGGTGGAAACGCGGGCTCAGGCCCTCGGCCTGCAGCTGCTGCACGGCCGCCAGACCCCGCGCCTCGTCCCGCGCCGTGAGCACCACGTCCCCCGGGAATCGCCGACACAGGTCACGCACGATGGCAAAACCGAGGCCCTTGTTGGCCCCGGTGACCAGCGCCACGCGGGTGGAGGACGACACGGCCGGTGGGCAGGGCCCTTTGGAGCAGAGCTGGCAAGGCTGGAGACCGACGGGGTGGGGCGGCGTGGGAGGTGGAGACCCGTCACAGTCCCAGAAGGCCAAGGACTGGGTCCTCGGATCCAACGCAGCGACTAGTGGAGAAGGAGGCGACCCTGCCTTCTCCCCGCTTAAGGAGGGATCAAATGTCCCATAAGGTTAATAAACACCACTCCGGGTTCCACCTCCTTCCTGGTAGGTTATCCTGAGCAAAAAGAAGGACACAGCCCTCCTTTTCTTTCAACTTTTTATGTTGGAGCATAGGGCTTCCCTGGTGGCTCAGACGGTAAAGAATCTGCCTGCAATGTGGGGAGACCCCGGTTTGATCTCTGGGTCCGGAGGATCCCCAAGAGAAATAAATGGCAACCCACTCCAGTTTTCTTGCCTGGGAAATCCCATGGACAGAGGAGCCGGGTGGGCCACAGTCCATGGAATTGCAAAGAGCTGTCCATGGAACTGTAAAGCGCTAGACAGGACTGGGCGACTAACACTTTCATAGCTGACTGACAACACTGTGAATTGTCACAACAGTTTCAGGTGCACAGCACAGGGACCCAGCCACACATATACAGGTATCGGTTCTCCCCGATTTTCCCTCCCTCCCAGGCTGTATGTAACACTGAGCTGGTTTCCCTGTGTTAGATAATAGTATCTTGTTGGATTTTTGCTCAAGGTCATGCAGGAAGGGGGCAGAGCCAGGACTCTCTGGTTCCAGATCTTTGTCCTGAAAAATTTTAAATAGAAAAGTAGAACTAATACTAGACACCCACATGTCCACCAAACTAGGTTCAACTATTACGAATAATGGAGCAGATTCACCATTTAAGAGTTTGCACAAATGGACATTTATAAGGAATTATTCATCTTTATTAGTTGTCATGCATCCCGCTTTTCCTCCCCTGGGATCACAGAAGAAATCACAAAACTCTTTACAATATTACCAGCCCTCTCCCAGTGAGAACCTGATCCGGATATTTTGATGATTTTTTCTTTTTTTCTGCATAGGGATAATTTTGTCAGTGTCTGTTTGGTGAATCTGGAACAGCAGTATGAACGGACCCACGGGTGGAGCTGTGCGTGAGCTCACCACTGCACAACCTTTTTCTCGGAAAGGAACTCTCCATGAGGCCCCTTGGCATCTGAGGGCAGAAGGGCCAAGTACACGGGGGTCTCTGCTCCTTCTTCTGGGCTTTTGGGGGCTTTGGGTCCTGCCATGTCGGTTCTCACCCATCCTGGGCAGCAGGCATTCAGGAGGATCTTGTCCCCTCCTCTCTGCTCACTCAGTTTCCTGGCCTGGATTCGGGACAGGACCGTGACGCCGATCTTTGTCACCCCGTACGCGGTGTCGGGCCAGCCCTCCTTCTTGTGGACCCCATTCTTTGTGTCTTCCACAAACTTGTTCATGAGCCCCACCAGCTCCTCCTCTGTGATGGTCTCACTGCGAAACTTCTGCTGTAGTTCAGGGCTGCATTTCTTTAGAGAGTTCACACTGACAGTGCTGGATACATTCACCACTCTCCCTAAAATACAACACAGATCAGTAAATGGAAAGGGGAGCACGAGAAGGATGAATACCCAACTGGGGACAGGACTGACCTCATGAAAGAGGACATTAGGGAAATAAGAGAATGTATTTTGGGAGGGGGTTGCTCAATGGGTTTTACCTGTTGTATTATTGTAAGAAACAACGTGTTATTTCTAATGTTTTTTAAAAATTAAGCTACATCTAATTATTTTAAAAATTACAGGAATGAAATATTAGAAAGACAGTAACGAGAACCCAACATGGGAGACAACAAAAGGAACGCAGATGTATAGAATAGACTCGTGGACTTTGTGGATGAGGGTAAGGGTGGGATGTTATGGGAGAAGGGCATTGAAGCATGTTAATTGTCATGTGTCTAATCAATCGCCAGCCCAGGATTGATGCTCGGGACTGGTGCAGCGAGATTTCCCGGGGGGGAGGGAGGAGGGAGGGGGGTTCCGGAGGGGAAGCATATGTAAACCCATGGTGATATCATGACATTGTATGGCAAAAACAAGTAAAAAAAATAAATTAAAAAAAAAAAAAGAAATATTTCACTCAAACTCAATAAATTATTCATGACCAAAGGAAGAAGTCTGTGAATCTACTACCCAGAATGACTTGTGAAAATTATTTTCAAAACTCAACTATTTAAAGTCTCTGGAAATGGTCCCCAGAGCGTATAGCCAATGAAATGTTTTTTCCAGACTTAACTCCATAACTCAGGTGAGAACAGAGAGAATCTATTTCAACCATAACTGCTCCTTCCTTTCCTCCTTTCTGACCACAACAAGGGAAACTTCACTCTGGGATGGTTCATCTGAGACACAGGGCTCCCTCCCTGCCAGGGGGCTGTGGTATCTTCCCAAGATGAGGATGACATCAGCATTTCTCATCTTGTTCCTCAGCTACCTGTTGTAGAAGTTCAGTTCCTGGTAAATGTATCTAGGAGGTTGGGACTTCCTTCTCCAACCCAGTCCTCACTTGTGGGACCAAGGCTCTACCTTGGGCTGGGCATCCTGAGAATTCCCTGAGACTATCACTGGACATAGGAAACACCCTTTTTCAACACCACAAGAGACAGCTCTACACAGGGACATCACCAAGTCAATACAGAAGTCAGATTGATTACATTCTTTTGTAGTTGAAGACGGAGAAGCTGTATATAGTCAGCAAAAACAAGACCTAGAGCTGACTGGGGCTCAGACCATCAGCTCTTCATAGCAAAATTCAGCCTCTGACTAAAGAAAGTGGGGAAAACCATTAGGCCAGTCAGCCATAACTTCAATCCAATTCACTATGAATATATAGTGCAGGTAATGAATAGATTCAAGTGATCAGATCTAGTAAACAGAGTGCCTGAAGAACTATGGACAGAAGTCCCTAATTCTATACTGGAGGCAGTGAACAAAATCATCTTAAAGAAAAAGAAATTCAAGAAGGCAGAGGTTGTCTGAGGAGGCTTTACAAATAACTGAGGAAAGAAGAGAAGTGAAAAGCAAGGGAGAAAGGGAAAGGTTCACCCAACTGAATGCAGAGTTCCAGAGAATAGCAAGGAGAGACAAGAAGGCCTTCTTCAATGAATAATGCAAAGAAATAGAGGATAACAACAGAAAGGGTAAGACCAGAGATCTCTTGAAGAAAATCAGCAATATCAAAGGAATATTTCATCCAAAAATGGGTACAATAAAGGAAAGAAGTGGTGAAGAATAACAGAAGGAAAACAAATCAAGAAGAGATGAAAAGAATATATAGAACTATATGAAAAAGATGTTAATGACCTGGATAACCATGATGGTATAGTCTCTCATTCAGAGCCAGACATTCTGAAGTGTGAAGGCAAGTAAGCCTTAGAAAGCACTGTGATCAATAAAGCTAGTGGAGGTGATGGGATTCCCGCAAAACTATTTAAAATCCTAAAAGATGATGCTATTAAAGTGCTGCACTTGACATGTCAGCAAATTTGGAAAACCCAGCGGTGGTCATAGGACTGGAAAAGGTCAATCCTCATTCTAGTTCCCACGAAGGAGAATACTAAAGAATGTTCAAACCACTGGACAATTATACTCATCTCCCATTAGCTCAAAATCCTCCAAGTGACACTTCAGCATTACGTGAATCGATTACTTCCAGATGTTCAAGCTGGGTTTAGAAAAGGCAGACGAACCAGAGATCAAATTGCCAACATTCGCTGAATCATAGAGAAAGCAAGGGAATTCCAGAAAAATATCCACCTCTGCTTCACTGACTACACTAAAGCCTTTGACTGTGTGGGTCATAACAAACTGTGGAAAGCTCTTATAGAGATGGGCATACCAGACCACCTTACCTGTCTCCTGAGAAACCTGTATGCGGGTCAAGAAGCAACAGTTAGAATCCTGTACGGAAGAACTGACTGGTTCAGGACTGAGAAAGGAGGGAGAAGCAACAGTTAGAATCCTGTATGGATCAACTGATTGGTTGAGAAAGGAGTACAACAAGGCTCTTTACTGTCACCGTGTTTAACTTTTACGCAGGGCACATCATGTGAAATGCCGGGCTGGACAAGTTAACACGATGGAAATGAAGATCGTGGGAGAAATATTAGCAACCTCAGATACGCAGATGGTCTCTAATGGTAGAAAACGAAGTGGAACTAAAGAGCTTCTTGATGAAGGTGAAGGAGGAGAGTGAAAAAGCCACCTTAACACTCAATATTTAAAAAACCTAAGATCATGGCATCTGGTCCCATTTGTTCATGGCAAACAGAAGGGGAAAAGGAGGAAGCAGTGAAAGATTTCCTCTTCTTGGGCTCTAAAATCACTGTGGATGGTGAAGGCAGCTATGAAATCAGAAGATGACTGCTTCTTGTCAGGAAAGCTATGACAAACGTAGACATTGTGTTAAAAAGCAAAGATATCACCTCGGAGAATCATGGGACACTTAGCAGCTGACTTCTGAAGGTCCTAGTGAACCAAGTCTTTGAAGCAGTAGCACCTTCCAGAAGGACTGCATAGGGAAACAAGTTAGAAGCTGAGTGTAAATTCTAAACATGTATACTCAATCTCTAGCCACACTCTGGATCTTTCTAAAAATATTTGCTTGTCTTACTCTGGGTGTTTAATGGGTGGTGGTTCCCCTCCTGGCCCCTTACTTCAGGGTAAATATTACAGTAGTTTAACCTAGAGGAATGAGTTCCTTTTGTCTAGAATACTGAGCAGATTGAAGGGCAGTTATCAGACAAGAGATCTCTATTAGCCATACTAAGGGCTTGATTTCACATCTGCAGGATTTTGGGGAGGGGCAGTGAGCCTGCTGAGAAAGAAAAGGATTCAAGAAGGGCAGGGGGTCCCTTAGGAGGGTTTACAAGTGTTTAGAAACAACAGCTGAGGGCCTGTTTGTGGGGCTGGGATGGGGCAGATGACTGGGGAGAGACTCTGCTGGACAACTTTAGGACCTGTAATAACAATAAGCGGGCATGCTTACCTCTCACTTAAGGGCAGGGTGCCCTCCAGGTTCCTGGTGGGTGGATGAGGGGATTAGTGACCAAGATGATTTGGGGGAAGGATGAGTCTTTGGGGGGAAGGGGACTAATGAACTGGTGGTGGTGCAGGCTCCACTAGCCTGAGTAAGAGGGGAACAGGGGAGAGAAAGTCTGGGAAGGACTCCTGAGGGAACTCCCCCTGTGATGGGCACGGAGCAAATCAAGGGCCTCTTGGACGAGGAGACCTCTGAGCTAAGATGGGAAAGAGAAGAAAGAGCCAAATGTGCAAAAAGCAGGTGGACAGACAGCACCAAGAACCTGGGCAGCGTGTGGAGGGACCTCAGGGTGTAGGACACCCGGCTGGGTGGAGACAAGGGTGGAGGCCAGCGAGGCCGAGCAGGGGCGGTAGGATGAGCCAGGTGGGCCCAGATCTTACCAGAAGCACTGCAGTCTGGGCTCTAATCAGACTCACCTTGGGGCTTTATTAGAGGCAGGAGTTCTGTGCACACATCTCTGGTGCCAAAGAAGTTTGTTTTCATAGTCACCTCTGCTTGAATGTGAAACGGTGTGGTATCAGCAGCTTTCAGGAGAAAAGCAAAGTGGAGTCAATAATCAGTTCTCCTGCGGTAACATTCCATAAGAAGATAAATCTCTTGAATTTTGTGTAAAACTAGTGAAGGTAAAAATCGGTTGAACTTTGTGCACAGTACAATCAATATTATAGCAGTGTGCATTTCCCGGTTTGATAATGAAGCATAGCTTTGTAAGAAGGCACCACTGGCAGGGCGCTGTACAAAGGGTGCACACGTGGGACCTCTGTGTATCAGAAAGGGTCTGTGCAACAACCTGGAAAAGGTGCCCGGGATTCTGAGCCAGAGACACAGAAAGTTCTCTCAGGCTAGAGAGTGGCTAGAGAGCATCCAATTCCTCGCAATTCCTCTAGCCGCACTCCTTCCCCCTTCCCTTCTCCTTCTCTAGGGAGTCATTCTGGACCCCACAGGCGGGAGAAGCGCCTCTATAGCGACGCCCCGACAGATCTGGTCCATCCTGGACCGAGAAGCTCAGAGAGGGTGACCGACCGCCTCTGCTGGAGCACCCAGCCGCTTCTTACTCTTGAAGGCGATGCCCGCGTTGTTGACCAGCACGTCGAGCCCCCCGTACTCCTTGCGCAGGAAGTCGCGCAGGGCGCGGATGCTCTGCAGGTCGTCGATGTCCAGCTGGTGGAAACGCGGGCTCAGGCCCTCGGCCTGCAGCTGCTGCACGGCCGCCCGACCCCGCGCCTCGTCCCGCGCCGTGAGCACCACGTCCCCCTGGAACTGCCGGCACAGGTCGCGCACGATGGCGAAGCCGATGCCCTTGTTGGCCCCGGTGACCAGCGCCACGCGGGTGGAGGACGACATGGCCGGTGCGCAGGGCGTTTGGGTGCCTTCTGAAGGGCGCCGCGCGTCTCGGCGTCTGCGCGAGATGCTGTGCGCGGAGCGATCCCGGGCAGGACCCACCCCGGGGCTCCTGGGCTGAGCGCGCAGACGCAGGCGCAGGCTCCGCCTCGGGGCTGGGCTCCCCCGGACCACCCCAGCGGGGAAGGGCACTTGGAACTGGGCCACCTGCCGAGTTTTCGCTACAGTCCTGCTGAAAAGTTGCTGCTGGCGACTTGCAGCCTGGAAGCAGAGAATCATTCTGATTGGTCGTGAAACGCTCAGTTTAAAACTGAGCCCCTTCCTCATGTTTGGATGGCATCACTGACTCAATAGACGTGTGTTTGAGTAAACTCCGGGAGTTGGTGATGGACAGCGGGGCCTGGCGTGCTGCAGTCCTTGGGGTCACAACGAGTCGGACACGACTGAGCGACTGAACTGAGCTGAACTGATCCTCAGATTTCCTCCTGTTCACCCAAGTGTTCATGGTTGCGCTTGCAGAAATGGATCCTAAATACTGTATTTTTCCTGGTGGTCGCTGTAACTGAAGTCTTGGGAACCTCCAGTTGTAGAATAATTTGGGAGAAAATGGTAGAGATCAAGTGTGTGTTGGCCTCCCCTAAATATGAAAGCAAAGCTACTGGCTTGGCCTTGGCTGATTTTCACCTCTCGGTGGGGAGTGTTCACTAAATCACTGTTTATTTGCAGGGTTGTCAGGTTACCCGTTTGCAGTTCCTGAAGTGTACAGGTGCAAAGGGGCGTGGCAGCCTTTCTCCCACTCAAAATAACACCTTAGGATTCATCTTCTTATTTATATTTTTAAAGTGAGGAAATAGACCCTGAGAAAGTTCATAAATTAGTTCAGTGGTGGGAAATTAATTTTCTTCCTTACTAGTTAGTGCTTAAAACAGGAATTAGGGGGCTATAATATAATTTTCGTTTCTGTGCTGTGTCCTGTCCACTGAAAGAAAAAGCACAAACTAAAAGTTGAGATATTTTTGGATAATATTGTTATGACTGGTTTGTAAATGAGTTCTAATCTAATTGGCCTATAGAAAAATAAATGCTTTCAAAGCAAATAATTCTAAATGCAAGTGAAATTAACCTAAATGAATTTCAGGTTCACACGAACTGGGAAATATTCAGTATTAAATACCCGGTGTTAATGTTTGCTTGTTGATCTAACTAATACAGTCATGTTAAGAGTCATTAATATTAAGCATAATATTTTCATTGTCCCCAGGTTTAATATGTCAAATATTGTTATATTGGGCTTCCCTGGTGGCTCAGATGGGAAAGAATCCACCTGCAATGTGGGAGACCTGGGTTCCATCCCTGGGTTGGGAAGATCCCCCGGCAGAAGGCAAGGCAACCCACTCCAGTATTCTTTCCTGGAGAATACCATGGACAGAAGAACCTGGCAGGCTATGGGGTCGCAAAGAGTTGGACACGACTAGATGACTAAGCACAAAAGTTGAGAATTACATTTTATTTGTCGGGCTTACTTAGGATTTAAACCCGGGGTATAGCCTCTTCAGATACTGCTGAGGATTGTTCTGGAGAGGTAAGGGAGGAGCCAGGATATACAGGAGTTTTTGCAAAAATAACCCAAAAAACCCAGGTCCTGGAACATCAATTACTGCTAACTAAAGAAAACAAAACATCTCAAATTAATGAATTTAGCAATTTTCAGTGTATGATAAGTGTTTGGGCTTCCTGAAATTATTCCTCTAATGTGCACTTCAGCCCTATCTAGGGCCAGTATCCTGTTTACCTCTGCTGTGAATTCCTTTCTGGGTGCACCATTGGGGTGGGCTGCAGTGGCTAATGACTTGATGGCCTCAATATCATCTGTTTACTGAAATGGTAAGTAACATTCTTTGTCCACACTCTTAAGGTAGCCAGAAGCTAGTGGCTACTTAAATGTAATTTTAATCAAAATAATACAATTAAAGTTCAGTCTGTTAGTTGCACTAATCGCTTTTCAAGTGAGTCACATGTGTTGGTGACTGCTATGCCGGACAGAGCATTCATCGCTTTCCATCACAGAGAAACTTCCTTTGAACAGCTATGCTTTAGATAGTTTCCAATTATATTACAATTTCAAGGAATTTTTCCAATCAGTTGCAAAAAACAAAACTAATAATCAGGGAAAGACTTCTGCTTTTTGACAAAACTTTATTGAGATGATTGTAGATTCACGAACAGTAATAAGAAATAATACAGAAATTGCTTATACTTTACCCAGTTTCCTCAATGGTAATGTTTTTACAAAGCTATAGTACAATGTCACAATCACAACATAAAGGAGCCTTTAAACTTTAATGACCACAGCTTGGTGTTAACCACATAAATCCATCCCATAACTGAGGAAGGTTATGGTTTTTAAGTGAGATTCAGTTGGTTGTTCTGATTGAGCTTGCAGGACTCTAAAAGAAAAAATTTTATTTATGGCCAGGGTCAGAGCAGGTATTATTAACTGACCAAGTGATGGAGTCCCCTCTAGCAATATCAGCTGTGGCCCAAAGAGAACTCTGCTGCTGCGGCTGCTAAGTCGCTTCAGTCGTGTCCGACTCTGTGTGACCCCGTAGACGGCAGCCCACCAGGCTCCCCCGTTACTGGGATTCTCCAGGCAAGAACACTGGAGTGGGCTTCCATTTCCTTCTCCAATGCATGAAAGTGAAAAGTGAAAGGGAAGTCGCTCAGTCGTGTCGGACTCTTTGCAACCCCATGGACTGCAGCCTACCAGGCTCCTCTGTCCATGGGATTTTCCAGGGAAGAGTACTGGGGTGGGTTGCCATTGCCTTCTCTGAAAGAGAACTCTAACTTCTTTCAAGTTCCTAAGGGCCTTCCAATTAGAGCCTTGGAGTGAAGAAATCCACCAAGGTAACCCAGAAGTACTGGATATAGGTCACTGACCATAAACCTGATAGTTAAACTAACTTTAACTCTGCATAAATTTGTGAAATACAGTACTTTCCCCATGTTTTCCATAGTGGCTAAACCAACTTGCATTCCCTAAAGTAAGGACAGATTTTAATCAGTGTTGTATTATTGCATGCATGCATGTATGCTAAGTTGCTTCAGTTGAGTCCGACTCTTTGCAACCCTATGGACTTGAACTGAACTCAACTTGGATTTGTACAGAGGTGACTGGATGTTTTAAAGAGAAGTTGAGGGAGTTGGCAGAGGCAACGGAAGGGCCTGTGTAGAGTTACGGGAAAATTACAAAGGGTTGGTAAGTGTAAATGCCCATTAGGGCTACAAAGAGACTGGGAGACAGAGTCTCCCTATCCTTTCTGATGATTATATTTCAAAGCAATGGTTTTCAGGTCCTTGAGAAAGACTCAGTCCTGAGTTACAGGAGATACATATATATCTCAAATGGACAGAGAGAGAAGTCACAAATTTTAAGTCCTCTTTTAGTAAATGCTAAAGAAAGGGTAGTAAGGGACCTATTTGTCAGGTGTTGGCTAGAACAAATAGTAAATCCTTTTGGCAGCCTGGAGCTCATTAAGGGGGCTGAGGCACTAAGGTCATCCTAGGCACACAGCCTTGAGCTATTAGAAACTATGCTAGTGTTTAAGTCTTTTCATGCAGGGAGAGGGGAGTGGATGAAATCATTAGTGTCCAGCCAGTAAATTTTATAGGCCCAGGCTGCGGCATAACTGAGAAGAGGGCTGAGTGTAGTCTGCCTAGAGTTTGGTCAAGAAGAGAATATACCAATTCCCATCTAGAAGATGGGGGCACACATTATTTTTCTCCCTCATAAAAGGAAAATACCTGTTTCATCTGCCTTGAATGCATTTATGTGAGAGAATGTGATGCCTGGAGCTTCAGCAACTATCTTGAGATCATGAAGAAACAAACTAAGAGGTAAATAGCCAACTCCCTTAGGATGGTACTGTGGAAAATTAGGAAGAGCTTTGATTTTTAATGACATCACTGACTCATGGGTCCAAATCTAGAACCATCTATTTCCAGCCCCCCCCCCTTTTCTTTTCAATAAACTTTAAATTTTAGAATACATTTACTGAAAAGTTGCAAATGTAGTAGAGAATTCCCATATACGCCACACCAAATTTCCCATTATTAAGATCTTACTACTGAAACTGAGCTGGACCCTGTGAGGCACCTGCTCCATATCCCCTGTTTCTTGTTTGTAGAAAAGGCTTTAGCCTCCAAGGTCTTCCCTGAATTCCAAAGAGCAGGTGCCTGGAGTTACTAATCAGGGAAGTGAGGGAATGCGGAAGCAAAGGGGAAGTAGTTACATACCAACACCAACAGTTCAGTGATGAAAGAGTCCTAGTTCTCGCCAAGGGATATACACAACTTGACAGCTATCTTTGAGTTCTCCTTTGAGAACTAAGACCCCAAACCTGCCCACTTAGGTGGAAGACTGCAACTACATGCTGAGCTTAAGCAAGGAGCCTAGACTGCTTGGAACCACAAAGCAGACGACCGAAATGCCTGAAACACCACCGGGGCACCTCACCACCACCAGTAAGAAGCAAGTCATGAACTCTGCAGCGCTCACCCTCAGATGCTGCCTTTAAAAACCCTCCTCTGAAAACCACTGAGGAGTTCGTCTTTTGTGCATGAGCCACCTGTTCTACTTGCTGGGTGGATCTTGCAATAATACATGCTGGACTTTCCTTTGCCACAACTCAGTGTCAGCAAATTGGCTTTGCTGCGTGTGTGTGGAACCAAGCTCAGTTTGGTAACGCTGTGACTGTACATTCATGGTCACTAAGCAGGGATAATCACTTTGCTGACAAAGATCTGTGTAATTGTTGACTAAAAAATATAGTCACAACCTGAAGGTAGAGTTATTTGGTGGGAATGTTTAGGACTCTAAGCCTGGGAGACAGCATCTAAGTAGCTCTGAGAAAACCGCTCAGAGGCAGAGGGGAAGTCAGGCTATATATAGGTCTGCAACATAGGGAGCAGGCATCGGAACATCAAAGATCAGGTAGCAAGGAATTTAGCATTCTATGCAAGGGAAGATGCAAGCCTCAGGGCTCACTGAATTTATTCCTTTCATATGCACCTTAGCTATCTGGGGCCAATCTTGTTTCCTAGTTCACCTTGCTTCTTGGATTTCTCCAGCTCCTCAGCAGTCACCGTGGGGGGTGGCAGCAACTGCTGGATCCCAGTTTTGGGAGCCCTCATTCACATTTGGAGGCCAGAAGCCACTGATGGCTGGGACATTTCTTATTTATTAATATGGCAGGAGATATTTTCATTTCACATAGTCAAAGCTATGGTTTTTCCGGTAGTCACGGGTGGATGTGAGAGTTGTACCTAAAGAAGGCTGACCGCTGAAGAATTGAGGCTTTCAAATTGTGGTGCTGGAGAAGATTCTGGAGAGTCCCTTGTATAGCAAGGAGATCAGACCAGTCAATCCTAAAGGAAATCAACCCTGAATATTCATTGGAAGGACTGATGCTAAGGCTAAAGCTCCAATACTGTGGCCACTGGGTGTGAAGAGCTGACTCACTGGAAAAGACCCTGATGGTGGGAAAGATTGAGGGCAGAAGGAGAAGTGGGCAACAGAGGATGAGATGGTTGGATGGCATCACAGATGCAATGGACATGAGTTTGAGCAAACTCCGGGAGATAGTGAAGGATGGGGAAGTCCAAGGGGTTGCAGCAGGACACAACTTAGTAACTGAAGAACAACAACAAGAAATAACACTGGAATAGCAGTAGTAACTAAGTTCTGTGTTTTTGTGGATTTCACTAGTTTTTTCCCTCTGATATCCCCTTTCTATCCCAAGATTCTCTTCAGAATGCCACAGTACATTTGACTGTCATGTCTCCTTAGCTTCCTCTGGTTTGTGACTGATTCTTAGAGAGCTTACTTGTTTTTCATGACCTTTTCCAGCTTTTAGGAGTACAGTCACCCCTTGGTATCCAAGACACTGCTTTGGAGGCCGACATCCTAGGATGTTCAAGTCTGTCATATAAAATGGTCTAGTATTTGCCTAGGCACATTCTCCCATATACTTTAAATTATCTCTAGATTACTTAGAATATTTAATACAATGTATATGCTATGTGTTACAAAGTGTGTAACAAGTTCAAATTTTGCTTTTTGAAAAGCAATTCAACAGGTGGTTGAATCTACAGATATGGAACCCGTGGATACGGAGCACTGGCTGTATGGCCAGACAATGTTTTTGGGGGGTTTCTGATGTTATTATCAAGGAAGAACTGTTACTGATTCCGAGTTCATACCGCTGGGGACACTACAAATCAATAAATTGAGAAATGAGATCTTGGGGCAATGAAGAGTAACTATTTGGAAAGTCAGCAGGCGGAGATGATGGAGGCCTAGTGTCCTAGGGAACCATCTTACCCGAGTTAGAATTCAGGCTTCTTTTATACTAAAAGGGGAGGGAAGGTATCTGGTCATTGCAGATCTCTTGGTATTTGCCAGACTTGGATGGGTGAGATAATCCTTTGTTTTTGCAGTGTGTATAACCTTTAACAAATTCTGCAATTTTATCTCTACATAAAGGAAAAGTGTTATGCCTATAAAATTCAAGTCTGGGAGACAGGGCCTTGGGAAAGGGCTATTATGTTTATTTCAGGCTATGGACAAAGTTCTTACAACACAAAAGTGCAGAGCCAGCATGACTAAGCACAGGCAACAATACAAACAGCCTTAAAGGAACACACCCAACATAGAACCAGGAGTTACAGGTTTTGGAGGGTAATATCACAGAGGTCAAGTACCCTTCCTATAGATGGGAAACCTGCAATCAACATGACTTATCACTGCTATTATTCCTTTTTACTCAGCCAGTGGAGCACTGGCCAAGTTTCTCTACTATAAAGTTAATACTCTTGAGAGTCCCTGGGACTGCAAGGAGATCCAACCGGTCCATCCTAAAGGAGATCAGTCCTGGGTGTTCATTGGAAGGACTGATGTTGAAGCTGAAACTCCAGTACTTTGGCCACCTCATGCGAAGAGCTGACTCATTGGAAAAGACCCTGATGTTGGGAAGGATTGAGGGCAGGAGGAGAAGGGGACGACAGAGGATGAGATGGCTGGATGGCATCACTGACTCAATAGACATGGATTTGGGTAGACTCTGGGAGTTGGTGATGGACAGGGAGGTCTGGGGTGCTGTAATTCATGGGGTTGCAAAGAGTTGGACATGACTGAGCGACTGAACTGAACTGAACTGCCCTCTCTTCCATACTGAGCTCTTTTGGAGGCTAGCTGATAAAGAGGGTGGGGTGGGTGGGGCTCAGATCAAGAACTCATTGCAAAATACAGACTTGAATTGAAAGTAGAGAAAACCACTAGACCATTCAGGTATGACCTAAATCAAATCACTTACGATTATGCAGTGGAAGTGACAAATAGATTAAAAGGATTAGATCTGATAGACAGAGTGCCTGAAGAACTATGGACAGAGGTTCATGACATTGTACAGGAGGCAGTGATCAACACCATCCCCAAGAAAAAGAAATGCAAAAAGGCAAAATGGCTGTCTGAGGAGGCCTTACATACAAATAGACGAGAAAAGAAGAGAAGTGAAAGGCAAAGGAGAAAGGAAAGATATACCCATCTGAATGCAGAGTTCCAAAGAATAACAAGGAGAGATAAGAAAGCCTTCCTCAGTGATCAATGCAAAGAAACAGAGGAAAACAATAGAATGGGAAAGATTAGAGATCTCTTCAAGAAAATTAGAGATACCAAGGGAACATTTCATGCAAAGATGGGCTCAATAAAGGATAGAAATGGTATGGACCTAACAAAAGCAGAAGATATTAAGAAGAGGTGGCAAGAATGCACAGAACTATACAAAAAAGATCTTCATGACCCAGATAACCATGATGGTGTGATCACTAACCTTGAGCCAGACATCCTGGAATGCTGAAGTCAAGTGGGACTTGGGAGGCATCACTATAAACAAAGTTAGGGAGGTAATGAGTTCCAGTTGAGCTATTTCAAATCCTAAAAAATGCTGTGAAAGTGTTGCACTCAATATGCCAGCAAATTTGGAAAACTCAGCAGTGGCCACAGGACTGGAAAAGGTCAGTTTTCATCCCAATCCTAAAGAAAGGCAATGCCAAAGAATGTTCAAACTACCGCACAATTGCACTCATCTCACAGGCTAGCTAGTAATGCTCAAAATTTTCCAAGCTTGGTTTCAACAGTATGTGAACCAAGAACTTCCAGATGTTCAAGGTGGATTTAGAAAAGGTAGAGGAACAAGAGACCAAATTGCCAACATCTGTTGGACCATAGAAAAACCAAGAGAATTCCAGAAAAACATCTACTTCTGCTTTATTGATTATATTAAAGTCTTTGACTGTGTGGATCACAACAAACTGAGGAAAATTCTTCAAGAAATTGGAACACCAGACCACCTTACCTGCCTCCTGAGAAATCTGTATGCAGGTCAAGAAGCAACAGTTAGAACAGACTGGTTCCAAATTGGGAAAGGAGTAGTCAAGGCTGTGTATTATCACTCTTTGTATTTAACTTATATGCAGAGTACATCATGTGAAATACTGGGGTGGATGAAGCACAAACTTCAAGATTGCTGGGAGAAATATCAATAACCTCAGATATGCAGATGACACCATCCTTAGGGCAGAAAGCGTATAACTGAAGAGCCTCTTGATGAAAGTGAGAGAGGAGAATGAAAAAGCTGGCTTAAAACTCAACATTCAAAAAACTAAGATCATGGGATCCATCATAACTTCATGCCAAACAGATGCGGAAACAATGGAAACAGTGACAGCCTTTACTTTCTTGCGCTCCAACTATAACTGCAGATGGTGATTGCAGCCGTGAAATTAAGACGCTTGCTCCTTGGAAGAAAAGCTATGACCAACCTAGACAGCATAATAAAAAGCAGAAACATTACTTTGCTGACAAAGGGCGTTATAGTCGGTATAAGCCAAAGTAGCTAGGGTTTTTCCAGTAGTCATGTATGGATATGAGAGTTTGATCATAAAGAAAGCTGAGCACTAAAGAATTGATGCTTTTGAACTGTGGTGTTGGAGAAGACTGTTGAGCGTTCCTTGGACTGACAGGAGCTCCAACTAGTCCATCCTAAAGGAAATCAGTCCTGACTATTCATTGGAAGGACTGATGCTGAAGGTGAAACTCCAATACTTTGGCCACCTGCTGCGAAGAGGGGACTCCTTGGAAAAGATCCTGATGCTGGGAAAGATTGAAGGAGGGGAGAAGGGGACGACAGAGGATGAGATGGCTGGATGGCATCACCGACTGGAGGGACGTGAGTCTGAGCAAGCTCCGGGAGTTTGTGATGGGCTTGGAGGCCCGACGCGCCGCAGTTCACGTGGTCGCAAAGACTTGGACACAACGGAGCAACCGAACTGAACTGTGGGTCATGCAGCAATTGCACTCCCGCGGGAGAAGTTTTGCGGCTCCCGGGACAGCCCACTTGGCCAGAGGCCGCGAAGCGCGCCTGGGCCGCACAGGCACGCGCGACCAGACGCTTCGGCGCGCGGGGACGGGCTCGCGGGGGCGGGGCTCGGAGCGAAGTCAGGCCGGAAGTGGCGTAGGGGCGGGCCTCGCAAGCCCCACCCCCCACCCCGGCCAGGCGGAAGTGGGTGGGCCACCGAGCGGACCGTGCGGGGGCGGGGCTCGGAGCGAAGTCAGGCCGGAAGTGGCGTAGGGGCGGGCCTCGCAAGCCCCACCCCCCCGCCCCGGCCGGGCGGAAGTGGGTGGGCCACCGCGGGGGCCGGGCGTGCGCCCTGGCGGCCGCGAGCTGGGAGGCGGCTCCCGCGGGACTACGGAAGGGAAGGCGCTTCAGGTCGGCGTTCAGAGCGTAGGTTCCTGGCCGAGGGCCGCAGGGGTACCTCACCCCCGGCCCTGCCGTCCCGCCGCGGACGACCGCAGCTAGTTCCGTCAGCCGCGCGTCCCCTCCCCCGCCCCGGCGGCGCCCGAGGCCTCGGCCGGGGGCCCGAGAGGCGGGCCTGGCCGCGCTCGCCTGTTTCTCCTGCCGCGGCCCGCTCCTGTCACTCGCCAGCCCCTGGCGTGCTGTTGCGGGCGTCCCCGCGCGTCCGCCGGCCCGCCGCCGTCTTGGCGCTGCTTCGAGGGCCTCGGGTGCCCTTCGACAGCTCCGGGGCGCGGCCTCTGGTCCTGGGGTGGCGGGCGTCGGCTGCCCCCAGGGCTCGCCTAGTTTCGTTTAAAGGGAGAGCTGAGTGCTGACCGTCCACCCCGTGGCGCGCTGCTGCGCGTTACACTCCGTCCCCCCACCATTTGGGACGCGTTCATTGAGCGAAGGTCGACCTGCGAATCCTCGGCGCGTTTGTTAAGCGCCCGGGGTCTCAGCCCGGCGTCCTCCCGCGGCGGCGGCGCTGTGCGGTCGGGGCGGGGCGTGTGCGGAGTGTGTGCCAACCGAGGGGCGGCCTCCTGTCTGGCGTCTGAGGGCGGGGGGCGAGGATGGTGCCTACGGCGGCTCGGTCAACCCTGGTGCCACGTGCACGCTTAGCTCCCCGGACCTCGGGTCGTGGGGGTCCGCGCGGAGGCGCCCGGGCCTGTGCGCTGCAGGGGCGCTGGGGACGCCGAGGGGGCGAGCCGGGTTGGGCCCTGGGGCCCGATTCCACCTTCGGGTCGATCAAACACTGAACGTTGCATCGCTGGGGAGGAATAGTACAATCATAGAGCCTGGGATTCGTGTCTCGTTATTCATGGGCTGCCTGGTAATTTTTAGTAATTGAAGAAAAACAGTGGTTCGTTTAAAGTGCACGTAGTCCTAGTAGTGTTGGTCGCTCAGTCGTGTCCGACTCTTTGCGACTGCATGGACTATAGCCCACCGGGCTCCCCCATCCATGGAATTCTCCAGGCAAGAGTACTGGAGTGGGTTGCTGTTTTCTTCTCCAGGGGATCTTCTCGACACAGGAATCGAACGTGGGTTTCCTGCGTTGCAGGCAGATTCTTTACCGTCTGAGCTACAGGGAAGTCTTAAAGTGCACATAATACGCACATAAGTAATATTAGGATTATGTCACTTATGTACTCATATATATATATATATATATGTCAGAGTAGGAAGTTACAGAAGGAATAGTAAAAGCCCCTTCGTACGTTTTTGAATATTTTCCTAAATAATTGTTTTGTAAACATAAAATGTGGCCAAAACAGACCAATAAGGGGTCTTTGAATTTGTTCTGCCAACTTTGTTTTTTCACTTAACATATCTTGTATATTTTTCCATCTTCGTAGGTACTTGCAATTAATGGCTTTATAATACTCCATTACCTGTATCATGCCAGTGTGATTCATGGATTTCATTTTTATATTTCTGAGGAAGTAACATGTAGAAACTGTAGTGATCATTGTAGAAAAGTGAAGTCGTGTCCGACTCTTTGCAACCCCATGGACTGTAGCCCACCAGGCTCCCCCATCCATGGAATTTTCCAGGCAAGTGTACTGGAGTGGGTTGCTATTTCCTTCTCCAGCGGATCTTCCCCACCTGGGGATCGAACCCAGGTCTCCCGCATTGCAGACGCTTTACTGTCTGAGCCATCAGGGAATTGATGGCTGGTCGTTGTAGATTTTATTATAATCATCTCTGCTTTGTCTGCTCTCTTAGTTCTCATTTTCTCCGTAATCTCTGGCAACCACCCACTTAGTTTATTTCAGGATCCTGGTTTTAAGAACAAATCATTACTTCACACAGAAAGAGAATCCTTTTTTTTTTTTTTTTTTTTCCTGTACGATTTCCTGGCAGATGGGGGCTTCATTGCTACTGTTTGTCTTTTTTTCAAAAGTATAGTTGATTTACAGTGTTATGTTAATTTCTGCTGTATTGCAAAGTGATTCAGTTTACATAGACACACATACGTACTCTTTTTTATGTTCCTTTCTATTATAGTTTATTCAGGATATTGAGTATAGTTCCCTGTGCTATACAGTAAGACCTTGTTTATTCGTTCTATATATAATAGTTTGCATCTCAATGTAATCCATCCCCCCTTGCCTCCCTCCCCCCTGGGCAACCACAAGTCTGTTCTCTATGTCTCTGGCTCTGTTTCTGTTTCATAGGTAGGTTCATTTATGTCATATTTTAGATCAACATGTAAGTGGTATTGTATTGTGTTTGTCTTTCCCTTTCTGGCTCACTTAGATAATCTGGTTCCGTCCATGTTATTGCAAATGGCATTATTTCATTCTTTTTTTTAAAATGGATTCCATTGTATATATGTACCATATCTGTAGATGGACATTTAGGTTGTTTCCATGTCTTGGCTATTGTGTATATGCTGCTTTGAACATAGGGGTGCATGTATCTTTTTGAATTATAGTTTTGTTCAGACATATGCACAGGAGTGGAACTGTGGGATCGTATAGCAACTCAGCTTTTCGTTTCTGGAGGAACTTGCCATACTGTTTTCCGTAGTGGCTGCATCAACTTACATTCCCACCAGCAGTGTAGAAGGGCTCCCTTTTCTCTGCACCCTCTCCAGCATTTGTTATTTGTAAAGTTTTTAATGATGGCCATTCTGACCGGTGAGATGGTACCTCATTGTAGTTTTGATTTGCATTTCTCTAATAATTAGCAACATTGAGCATCTTTTCATGTTCAGGGCCACTGTTTGTTCAGAGTACAGTTAAGCTGTTGCTTAGTAAACGTTGATTATCATTGAGATGTGCACACAGTTATGAAATCAATAATGAGAATTTCCATGGTTAATCAGCATTTAGTAGGAACTCAAGATGAAACTGTGTTAGAGGGACCAATGTAATGGTAATTCTACTACTGCACCGGAATCATGATTTAGCTCACAGTATAAACAATTTGTATACAAAAACACTTCAGAGAAATGATTTTGTATATTTATATCCTTACAGGTACAAACAACAGTGATTGTCATACAACTGGGAAGAAAGGCAAAGAAAATGCTTTTTATTTTAGTTTGGACAATTAAACAGAAACTGCATTTTTAGTATGAAGAACGGAGGAGGAAGAACAAGCCGGATTAGAAGACGAAAACTCTTCAGAAGTTCTGAATCAAGAGGAGGTACAGTTTTGATTCTTTTCGTGCCAGTGATGAAAAAAGGAATCCTTTGCTGGTTGATATTAACAGATACACAGAGCTTTTCTCAAAGGCACATGAGCAGTGTTCATAGAAAATACTTCAAATACTGGAGTGGGTAGCTGTTTTCTTCTCCAGGGGATCTTCCCAGCCTCGATCTCCTGCCTTGCAGGCAGATTCTTTACCATTTGAGCCTCCAGGGAAGCCCTCTTAGAGAATACTGTTTTATAATAGTGCCATTTTAATCTTTTAAACTCTCATGGGATGACGAATACATTGCTTCAGCTCTGTCTTCTCGGGATGACTCCCAGGTTTCTGTCTTGGGCCTGACCTCTCACTCCCTACAGGATATCAGCGTTTGGATATGAGTTGATGACTGCAAGTTTAGCGTAACCCAGTCTGAACGAGATACTGTATGTGAAAGTACTTGGTGCACTGGAGAGGAGTACAGAAGTGCACTTGTTATTTTTGATGACAGTTAGCGACATGTCTCCCAGCCGACCCGCAGCATGTCAGCTCCACTGGAGGTTATCTTTGACTGCGTAGCCTTCTCTGCCGTGTAGGCCGTGTCCCACTCACTCTCCCCTGGTCTTTCTTAGATTAACTTCTCCCTCTCTGTTGTACCCAGAGGTGATCTCAGCTGGCTCTTCATCACATCCTTGTTTTTCTTTCCTGTCGGTGGTTCTAGTTGTCACTGTCAGCCTGACTTTCATAAGGGACTGTTGCCTCTTTGGTTTAGGAGTCTCCAGGATCCTCATTGTCTTTATTATTTTTTTAAAGATCCATTACCCTCTGTCTTCTTTTTTTTTTTCGGTTGTGCTGCCCAGCATCTAGGAGCTTAGTTCCCACACTAGGGATGGAACCCATGCTGCCTGCAGCGGAAGTTGTGAAGACTTAGCCACAGAGCTACCAGGGAAGTCCCGCCTCATTGTCTCTTGTATGCTGTTCGACATCAACTCCCTTTCTAAGTGCCCCCTCCACCCCCCGCCCGGCCACTCCTTGTGCCTTTGCATTTAAAAACAAAAATAGTTGTCAGCATTTGTGTAGGTCTATTTTGGACTTTCTTTTCTATTCCATTGATTTCTTTCTCTGTCTTGATGATGGTATCACACAATCTTAGTTATTGTCATTTTATAGTGATAAAAAGTTTTGAGATCAGTATTTCAAAGTGGTTTTGGCTATTTCAGGTCTTGCACATTTCCATATGAATTTTAAAGTCATCTTGTCAGTTTGGAGTGATCCAGTTATATAGTGATTTTAGTCACCAGGTTTTCTTTCCTCTCTTGATTAGTGAATGAGAGTTACAAGCCTGAATTTATAGAGCTTAAGAAGTGGCTGAAAGATAGGAAGTTTGAAGATACAAAGTTGATTCCTGCTTGTTTTCCAGGTAAGATGTAGCATTCATTCACCTGTCTCCTGAGAGACAAATGGACCCAGGTGATGGGAGAACCAGGGTGATTCTCACAGGCGGGCTGTATTCTTTCTGAGAGCACGTCTTCTGTTGTGTGGCAGGCTTCCTGCCTTGTAGGTATAATATTTATTTATACTTCACCTTAAACTGAAAATGAGTTTTAAGAGGGTTGTGGACAGAAATTCCAAAATGGTGAAATAAAATTAAAAGTTAGAAAAGGGAAATGAGAACCGAAGAGTAAGATGAAGGCAGGGATAAGGATAACACCTAAAAGCCATGATTACGACATCTCGTACCCCTGAGTGAAGGCGAGAGGAGAAGGGGACGACGGGATGAGATGGCTGGGTGGCATCACCGACTCAATGGACATGAGTCTGAGTAAACTCCAGGAGTTGGTGATGGACAGGGAGGCCTGGCGTGCTGCAGTCCATGGGGTCGCAAAGAGTCAGAGACAACTAAGCGACTGAATTGAACTGTACCCATCAGAGGTGGGCTGCCAGTTTGACTCCTCTGTCCAGCAGCCCAGTGTACATGGTCAGTTATCTTAATTTTAGTGTTCTGTAAGCACAGCTAAATCATTTGCTCATCAGAGCTATAGGTGTTTCTGGAATGTAGACGTGAAGGAAATGTCTTCCCCGGATTTTTGTAGGGAAGACGCTGTGTAACATGAGGACTGGTGACCCCATCAACCTGCTCGTGGTGGTTTCGTGAGATTTTCAAGCCCCTGCAGCTGATGGGATTATCCCCTAGCTCAGGTGCACCCCAGCAGTTTTCTCAGGCCAGGAGGTTCCAGAGGACCAAAGGGGGTGCTTGTTCCCTGGGTGAGTGGCTCGAGGAGAGGAGCCCTGAGGGAAGCCTAACTATGCAGCACCCCCGCCCCACCCAGAGTCTTGGAGGAGGAGCCCTGTGTGGCCCTGGCATCCACAGCAACCTGAACAGGGATGGGTGAATATTTTTTTTCTGAAAGTTGAGTTTTGCTGTGGAGGTTGGATTAACATTTGCCGAAAATTGAGGAACTTGCCATGAAGTTTGGGTCAGCATTCTCTTCCGGAACATTCTCTCACAGAAGTTGGGAAGCTGGTAGCTATGGGCATGTGCCTGTGGACAAGGCCACCCAGCGCTGTCCACAAGTGGGCTTCAGGTCACTACTGAGAGGACCGATGTGCTCCTCAAAAGGGTTTCAGGTTTGCCGTAGCACAGAGACAGCTGTGAGCTGAGGGCCTGGAAGTTCAGTATCACAGGGTAGGTGCAGATGTTTTACCTTATAGAATACTTAAGTTGTAAGCCTCTGAAGGTTCCCCTTGGCCATTACAATGATCATTCAAGTAACCATTAGATAGTTTAACTTGGAGTAAACTGACTTCCTTATACGTCCTCAAGATAAACTTTACCTCATGTGCTCCTGGTTTAGTGAGGTGATGTGTGTGAAGTTGTTCCCTATATGTCAGTAATACCTGATGATGTTGGGCTAAATGATTTTGAACCATTCTGTTAGGATTGCTCCGTTTTTATGATGACGAACCATATTTATTAGCCTCTAACACAGTGTTTAATTTTCTGTTTCTGTGTGTCAGTGAATGCCTAGTAAAAACATTTTTTCTTAATAAAAGTATTTAAAAAAGTTATTTATTTTTGGCTGTGCTGAGTCTTCGTTGCTGCATGTGGGCTTTCTCCAGTTATACCGAGCAGGGCTGGGTGGCTACTCTAAGCTGTGGGCACAGGCTTCTCATTGCGGTGGCTTCTCGTTGCAGGCCAGCTCAGTAGTTATGGTGTGTGGGCTCAGTTGCTTCAGGGCATGTGGACCTTCCCGGATCAAGGATTGAATCTGTGTCCTCTACCTTGGCAGGCAAAACCTTAAACCACTGGCCACCGGGAAAGTCCCGGATGGAATTCTTTGAGATGATCAAGAGAAAAGCAGTGTCCAGAGTGGACTTGCTGTGCCTAAGGCCTGCCTACTCCTCGAGTGTCACTTTGCCTTAAGAAGGTTAGATTTAAAATGATCAAGCAGGAATTGGCATATGGTTTCAATCGAATGCCTGGAAATAAGGAATCTGTCTATGATTCAGAGCAGTGAAGAGTTAGCCAGTTTTAAAAGTGGCAACAAATTCCCCTGGGCCCAAGTCCAGATTCATGGGTGATGGAGGAGCTAAAGCAAAGTGGTTTGGCAGTGAGCAGAACCCAACACTTACAGTTCTGGGGACGAGGAACCTTCATCAGTGTGGGCTGCTGTAACCAATTACCATAGACCTGGTGGCTTAAATAGCAATTTATTTCAGATAGTTCTGGAGGTTGGAAAGTCTAAAATTGTGGTGTAGGCAGATTCAGTATCTAGTGAGGACTGATTCCTGCTTTGTGAATTGCCATCTTCTCGTGTCCTCACGTGAGGAGCTCTCTTCTCTCTTCTTACAAGGGCACAAACTCCATTCATAAGGGCTCCACCCTTGACCTAGTCACTTACCAGAAGTCCCACCTCCTAAACCTGTTGAATTGGAGGTTAACAAATCAGCATACGAATTTAAGGGACATAAACAGTCAGTCCACAACACCTTCCCTAAGTGCTTTCTATATCTTTAGCTCTAATCAGTGTCGGATTGGAGAGAATATTCACGGGAGTCTGTCAAAACGTATGAAATTCTGGGGAATTAGCTTGTGGAGCATCAAGGTAGGATTCCCAAGTTACAAGCAAGATTCAGTCTTTAGACTTTGACCTGATTTATGCTTTGGGAGCTGACCCTGGTATTTCCTTTTATTTTTATTTTTTTCCAATATTTCCTTTTAACACTTAAAGCACTGTCCAAATCTGGGCCTCGGATAGATGGCAGCAGAAATTATAAGGCAGTGAGTAGTCTAGTAACATTTTAATGACCACTTCCTACCTTTCCTTAGTAAGTACAAGTTACTATGATCTGTTTTCTGGTCTGTTTTTATTCCATCTGCTGAGTTCTGTTCATGTGTGTTTGGAGAGGAATTTCCACTTAAATTAGAGCATGAATTTTTTTAAAGGATGAAAGTGAAAGTCGCTCAGTCTTGTCTGACTCTTTGTGACCCCACGGACTATTCAGTCCAGGGAATTTTCCAGGCCAGAATACTGGAGTGGGTAGCCATTCCATTCTCCAGGGGATCTTGCCAACCCAGGGATCGAACCCAGGTCTCCTGCATTGCAGGTGGATTCTTTACTAGCTGAGCCACAAGGGATTCCATAGGAAAAAAATTCTTCCCATTTAAGGGTTCTTAAGGGTTCTGGCTCACAGGGATGGTTTAACTCCAAGCATGGGACACACAGAAGAAATTTAAGTTCTTAAAACCAGAACCATGTGTTGGAGCAGAGCTTTTAGATAGGAAGGACTACTCATCAAATTAAACTTGCCAGACACCTGATTCCGACTCTAGGCAAGAATTCTCTCCATGAGCCAGGAGCTCCCTTTAGATCCACAGGCATTGACCTTTGCTGTATTATTTTCCCTCCTAGCTGAGAGTTTGAGCAAACTCTGGGAGATAGTGAAGGACAGGAAGCCTGGTGTGCTGCTGTCCATGGGGTCACAAAGAGTCAGATGTGACTTAGTGACTGAACAGCCACAACAACTAGCTGAGAGAAGGAAGTCAGGAGCTGTGGGTTTGAGATGACTAGAGAGTTCATATAATAATTACAGGTCATATCGTGCCCTTCTCTTCCAGAAAAGCTGTCAGCTGATTGTGGCAGGAGGGGAGTCCTGGGCACAGAGGGGTTAACTTCTGGATGTCGGTGGTGGTGCCAGAGCCGCTGGGGAAGTCAGTGTTGTGACTGTGCTCTGGTCAAGGCCTTGGCTCGTGGGAGCAGCGGGTCCTGGATCTACCTCGCCGAGCTTGTCTGGTCAAGGCGAGCGCGGCTCGCGGCCTGTCCGGTCAGGGAGAGCGCGGCCCGCGGCAGGTCCGGTCCGATCAAGGAGCGCGGCCCGCGGCCGGTCCGGTCAGGGAGAGCGCGGCCCGCGGCCGGTCCGGTCAGGGAGCGTGACTCGAGGCCGGTCCAGTCAGGGAGCGCGGCTCGTGGCTTGCCGGTCTGGGGAGGGGAAGGCACAGCACCAGGGTCTGTGGCACCTGAGTGGGCTTTAATGGTCATTCAGCCAAAGACTGGAGATCCTTCCTGCAGAACGCTGGGTCTGGTAACCGGTAGAAGTAACCTGCGGGTCCAGCCTCGGAAGTTGGGTGGGCATCCTGGGGAGTTGGTCCCCCACCTCAGGCAGGAGACCCCAGGGGAGAGAGTCCAGCTTCAGGTGGCCCGTCCGAGACCCAGCACCTGATTTGTCTGAAGGCGATCATCTTTAGGTGTTGCATCTAAGGCGGACTTTGCCCTTCAAGGATCATAAATCCAAAAGGAGGTCCAGATATCTTCCAGAATAGCTTCATGATCCTCGGTTTCCCCTGGGGAGTTAAAGGATGCGAGACACTCTGCTTCAGCTTTGTGTCATTTTGAAGTTCACCCACATCTCTTATACAGAATAGTATCTCTAAGACCTTGAAGCTGTCATAGGATTTATCTTTTTCTCTCTCTTTGCCTTTGTAGGTACAGGAAGAGGACTGATGAGCAAAACATCCCTGCGGGTGAGAATTTCTCTCTCGCCTTGAAACCCAAAGTGGACTTTTCTGCTTGGTTTTGGGGTTCAAGTCAAATGAATCAAAAATATTTTAGACATAAAAGCTTTTTTTTTTTTTAACTTAATGGATGGGTTTGAATACAGTTGTGTCAGTTAGAATTGTTTGCTGCAAGAAACAAAGCCAAGGTCACAGCACACGTGTCTTTGGCTGTCAGGTCAGCAAGCCTGGGTAGGTGGTCCTGAGCCTGTGTGGTGGTCTGGGCCCCATCAGCTCAGCTCTAGGGTATAGTACTAGGGTGTAGCTCTTGGGTGTAGCAGGAAGGAGCAGGGGGTGAGGAGGGGTGCGCTTTCGTTCACCCATGAAGTTCTAGCCGCATTTCACCTGCCAGCGCCTAGGTACACGGCCCCAGCCAGCTGCCCTTCAGGTGGACTGCCCCAGGGAGGGCGAGAAGGGAAGGTGCTTTGGGGTGCATGACTAGCCATCTCTGCCATAGCAGGTTTTGTAAGTCTGGTACTGTTTTAAATGTGCTGAGGGTGGGCTGCGGCTGGAGGGGAGCCGCCCAAATCTGAGCCTCCATAGTAGGTAGAACCCAGCAGGCAGAGGTGGGGGCCTTGTAGCCTGTCCTGGTGTCCCCTTCCATCAAGTGAGGCCCCTGACCCTCTGGGCTTCAGTCTTCAAGGCTGGACAGTGAGCAAGTAAATGACATAGCTGCTCTGCAAGGTCTGTTTTAGTTCTTCCATGCTATTTAAAAGACATCCAATGCACAGTTTTTTGTAGAGCTAGACGTAAATTCCTCTTTTGTAATTATTTAAATTTTCTGTTTAAAAATTGTTTTATGTTTACTCCTTAATTTAGATAAAACCCAGCTGTGTCTTTATCTTTAACCTAAAGAATGGTAGCTTTTAATGTTGTAGTTCTATTATGCTATGGTAATTTTTTTTCCATTTTTAATTGTGGTAAGATACACATAACATAAAATTTACTATCATAACCATTTTTAAGTGTGCAGTTGAATAGTCTTAAGTTCATTCACCATTCACGTTGTGCAGTATTTTTCTGTTTGAGGGGAGATATATGACTATTCTGTAGCAGACTTTGAGGGGGAGAAATATATCTCTCATGAATATAGTGGTGACTATGGGTAGTTTTTGTTTGGATCAGGAAATGATATTAGCACTTACTTTACATGTACTTTCAAATGTGGCTTTTTCACGAAAACTTTGAAAATTGAGATGTATTTTACACATAGTGAAATAAGCACATTTTAAGCATCCAGTTTGGTAAGAGTTTTGATGAAGAAGACATTTATCTCATTCAAGATACAGAACATGGTATTCAGAGGGGGTTTTTTTTTGGTTGTTTTTTTTGTTGCCATGGGATGTCAGAGCAGGAAGGGATTTTAGTGACCGTACCAACTCAGTCTTTTTTTGTGTGAAGATAATTGGTTTTTTAAAAAATTTTTTTTTTTTTTTTTAAATTTTTGGCTGCACTGAGTCATTGTTGCTGCTCATGGGCTTTCTCTAGTTGCAGCAAGCGGGGGCCACTCCTTGTGTGGTGTGTGGCTTCTCTGGTTTCAGAGCACGAGCTCTAGGCGTGTGGTGCAAGAGCTTAGTTGCTCTGTGAGATCCTCCCCGACCAGGGACTGAGCCCATGTCTCCCACACTGGCAGGCAGATTCTTAACTACTGGATCACCGGTAAAGTCCCAGCTCAGTCTTGATTGACAGATAAGAAGACCAGAAAATGAAACCAGGAGACATTTGGCCGAGATGTTTAACCTTTAGGTGTCAGTTATGATGAAAACAGGATCTTGTATCTGGCTCCTTAGTGCTTTGTTTCTACTGGTCTGTTCCTTGGTATCTTAATTTTTCTTCCCGTGTTTCTATCTCAGTGGGAGAAACTGAAAACTCTACTTTTGCAGGTGATCAAGTGAGATTCTTGTGCTGGAGGGGCTACCCTTGCCCTTTCTTCAGCTGCTTGTTTGGCGAATAGGCCGTTTCTGGGAATAAGGCACCAGGCATGTGCATTTCACTTGAAGAAATCTTTGGTGTGGTTTCTGTCTGTTGCCTGTAGGTGGCACTATTTCCTGGTGTTAGAACACGAAGGAACACTGACTTGAGTGGCGGGAGTGTTTCAGTATTCCTTTCTGATGAAAGGTTGTCTGGTGGTGGGGTTTGAGTCACACTGTTAACCTGTGACTCGTTGGCATTGAAGTGCCCAGCCTGCGTCTGCTGACTCAACCCAGGTAGCCCATTCACTGGTTGGGCTCCACTGGGTTCTTGGTAGATGACTGTGGAATCAGGGACTTCAGAAGATTTCACTCAGGTCCTCCCTCAAGCACGGGTGTTCTAAACTCTACTTTCTTTCTGGTAAGGAGGGACAGATGATTATCTCGTTGCCTGAGAGCTGCCTGCTCACCACGGACACAGTGATCAGAAGCTACTTAGGGGAGTACCTTGCTAAGTAAGTGACCGCTCACCTGCTTGTCTGGTGCGAGCGTTTCTTCAAGTTTTTATCGTCAGCAAGCATGTCAGCTCAGACATTAGGACCCAGCCCCTTCGTGTGGCTAGTAAATATCAGAAGTGGTTTGAAAAGTTTACTCTTGTGGTTAGTAAGTACCAGAGGTGATTTGAAAAGTTTATTCTGTGAAGTTGGTTCTTAATTCATGGTAAACTGCATTTTTAAGGTTTTTAATAGGCTGCTTGGGAAGTGGATTTGAATCCCGAGCTGACCTTACCAAAAAATGAGGATTAAATGGGAGCATAAACATACACAGCATAACCGAATGCCTTAACTCACAGCACTCCACTCCTCCTCCACTGTTGTAGGTCTTGACAGATGTTATTTACGCTTTTATTTTTACCCTTACTGTACTTGCTTGAATTCTCCTTCAGCTATGGAGAGCTGTTGACAATATGAAGGAGCTGGTTAGATCTGGTATAGAAGAGAGGAGGTCAACAGAGAGGAGTTGAAAACTATCTTCTGGCTTTTGTTATAGGGAGGGTCTCTAAATGATAGGTAAAGTTTGAAAGATTGTATCATTTCTCAACCCACAGTAAGCCCCTCTGGCTTACTTTTGTAAGAAGGCCGATATATTTTCATGAGCCTGAGTAGAGGCAAGGATGCTTTTGGTATTAACATTTTCTGTGTCCTGGAGTTTTGAGTAGAATGCATGGTTACATAGGAATCTGAACTTTGAAAGATTAATGAAAACTTTTCTAAGTACACTCATGCAACAGGAGGTCTTTTTGTTGGTAATAAACAAAAATATAGCAATATGTAATTTGTAATAGAATGGGTGAGTTTAATACCAAAAACTTCAGAACTGTAACAGGTATATAATGAGCTTGTTCAGTTTTCTGCCTGGGTTATTAGTGCACAGTGGAACTTTCCACAGTGATAGAAATGTTTCATGTTGAGTTCTCCAGGATGGTAGCCAAATATGGCCAACGAGCACTCAGAATGTGGCTCCTATGGCTGGGGAATTGAAGTTTCAGTATTATTTAACTAAAAAACAGGAATTGGAATAGCTACAGGTGCCCAGTGGGTTCTGTGTAGAATGGGGCATGTCGAGGTTCTTTCTACCTATTGTTCCCTGTCTCCCACAATTTTATATCCTTAGTAAAGTGAAACAAGTGAAATTCCAGCAACAGTTTTAAAACTGGAGACTAGAGTTCGAAGCAAAGAGGTCTTTGCAGAAAGTAATCTCTTGCGAACAAAGCTGGAACTCAGGTTAGTGAGCCAGTTCTTGTGTCAGTGTGGCTTGTTCATGGCCTTTGTACTGGGGTGTGGTCCCAGGAGGAGGCCCTTGAGGAATGAAGACCCTCTTTTGGATGCATTCGGTGAACATGGAGTGTACTGACCACTTGGCCACAGCCCCTTTGGAAGCAGAACTAAGCTCTCGGATGTCTGCATCTCTTGGTTTTTCCATATTTTGAATGAAAGTAACTCCTCCAATCTGGATTTTCGTTTTAAAAGGTGGCAGCCTCCTCCATCTCCTCTGCTGGCTCTGTGCACCTTTTTAGTGTCAGAGAAGCATGCTGGGGATCAGTCTCCGTGGAAGCCTTACCTGGAGGTTTTACCAAAGGCCTATACCTGCCCAGTTTGCTTGGAGCCGGAAGTGGTGAATCTTCTTCCCAGCCCTTTGAAAACAAAGGCCCGGGAGCAGAGAAACCGTGTGCGGGAGTTCTTTGCTTCTTCTCGAGGCTTTTTCTCCTCCCTGCAGCCTCTGTTTTCTGAGGCCATTGAGAACATCTTTAGCTATAGCGCCCTGCGGTGGGCCTGGTGTACTGTCAACACCAGGGCTGTGTACATGAAGTGCCCGCCACGGCTGTGCCTTTCCCCAGAGCCAGACACCTGCGCACTTGCCCCCTACCTGGATCTGCTGAACCACAGCCCTGACGTCCAGGTGAGATCCGCCAGGGGACCCGGGTTCGGTTTCAATAGGGCCATGTAGAACCTGCGACCAGAGTAGTGAGCAGGGAACCAGGGAACGGTGCAGCTGGTCACCCTCCCAGCCATCAGGTTCGTAGGCTGCTGTCTTTCCTCCTGACCCTGTCTCCCCCTCCTGGCATCCTTTTCCTTTGCCCCGTTTCCCGACTCTGCTCTCCAGGCCTGCAGAACCCAGTGCCATGTCCCCTGGAGGGTCTGAACCAGCAACTCCCCAGGGGGCAGCTTCTTAGGTCCTTTCAGACCTGGGACCAAAGCCTCACTTGCTTTCCTGTCTTTCCCTTCCACACTTGGTGGCATTGCTCTCCGGGTTTAGCTGTGATTGCTGAGGGTCTCGCTCCTTTCCCTTGGAGCTCTGGAGCCTTAGAGGACAGGGCTTTTACCTTGCACTTGGTGTAACCACAGTGCTCAGCACAGGGCCTGGCACGGAGGAGGTGTTCAGCCACCAGTTTCTGACTGGATGGATGTCTGTGGGAAATTGAGAAGGGATCCCACTTTAGGAGTCAGCTAGAGACGTCTTCTTCCCCAGGCTTCTGCCTTCTCTTAAAGGAGATGACTATATCCCCAGTGGAGTGAGATTGAAGCAAACCAAAGAGGCTGAAGTTCAAATGTGGCATTTTTTTCTTCATGTGGATACATTCTGTGCTGAGGACTTGAAAGCTGCATCTTGCTTGTAGAATATGCTCAGTTAATCTTTTTGGTTTTCTGCTTTGCTTTAGGAGACATGTTTTACAATTTGTTTTTTTTTCCTAGGTAAAAGCAGCATTTAATGAGGAAACTCGCTGTTATGAAATTAGAACGGCTACACGCTGTGGCAAACACAAGGAGGTTTTCATCTGCTACGGCCCACATGATAACCACCGCCTGCTCCTGGAGTACGGATTTGTCTCCGTCCGCAATCCTCACGCTTGTGTTTATGTCTCAAAAGGTTGGAAATGACTTTGCTTTCATCACTAAGATGAATTCCCTGCTGCCAATCTGCTTCTTTTATTATAAAAATGACAAAATCTTAAAATGTATATCACTTATTTTCTCCTAAGTAGGGCTATCCTAATTCTTATTGACCGCATCATTTCAGTGCTGAATTGAAAGCAACATAGTTTTGATCCATATTGAGGTTAAGAACTGAGAAAAGTTTTATTGCATTAGGTTGGACAGTAGAATGAAAGCAAAGGAAAACTCCTAGAGAAATAGAGTACCTATAGATGACAAGAAATAGAAATTTTGTACTGAGATATTGTCACTAAAGATAGAGCAGTGTCACTAAAGATAGTCGAGTGGGGGCACTTGACTGCCATGGCAGTCCAGTGGCTAAAAATTTGCCTTGCGATGCTGGGGACACAGGTTCGATCCCTGATTGGGAAACTAAGATCCCACCTGCTGCAGGGCAGCTAAGCCTACACACCACACCCAGAGACCCCACATGACACAGTGAAGGTGCTGTGTGCCGCAGCCAAGACCGTGTGCAGCTCAGTAAGTAAATGAATGTTGAAGAAAGAATCGGAGCACTGTAAAAAATAAAGTGCAGGGTTAGAGAGTTCCAAGTAAAAAGGACTTATGAAACACCCTTCGTGTGTAATCACACTGCACCAATCAGGATAAATATGTTACACACAGCCCTTGTTTGAGGGAGTTTAAGGCCATGATAAAAAGTGGATTACATATGTGTTCTTTTGTTGCTTAGCATCACTGTCACCATATTTTAAAAATATGTATTAAAGTTGTAAAAATTCCAAATACGGTATTAAAAATAATACATGAAGGCTGATTTATTCCCCCTTCCCTTGAAGCAGCAGAGAAGCAGTTTTCTAGGCATTGAAGAAATGGCTGGAGATTTACCGAGTGTATAATTTGAAGTAATTTTAATATAAGTTTTAGTGGTTAATGCCATTAATAATGCCATTTTTCAAAATGAACCAGAACAGCAAAAATTGGGTCTTGCTGGGTCTTTTAGAAAGCTAGCTTTGAGACCAGCATTGTATCATCAGAATAACTTTTAATATTGATGACCATGCAGTATTGATTTGTTAAATATTTTGAACAAAATTCACACTTTTATTTTTGCATGTAAGAAAAAATAAAAAATTTTTTTATAAAAAATAGAAAAATTCCTCATTATCCTATTACCCCAAAAAGCTTTGTTAATTTTTGCATCATCATTTTCAGTTGTTTTATGATTACAATCACTAATATCCAGATAATTTTGAATTCTGACTTTTAAAAACCTGAAGCCTGGAAACATTTCCTCATGATTGTCTGGAGCCTGTACTTCAGTGGGTGTGGCTTCCCACTGGTTCTGTTTGTCTTTATTCCCCAGTTTTGTGGGTTGATTTGCTTCCTGGGAGCAGGAGCTGAGGTAGTGGATCTTTTGTTTTGTCTGCTGTCTGGTAATTCTTGTAGCCTGTCAAGCGCTAAGTCGTGACCTTATTGAGTTGGACCAAAAGATTAGATTTTTAAAATTTTTTGATATGAAAAAGGTAAAATTATTTACATGTGTCTTAATTGCTAATGGGATGGAAAGTAAGCTGAGAAGGGTCTTGCTTTTTGCCTGAATTTTATGCTCTACATCTCAGCCTGGTTTATTTTTTTTAAATGCAGATATACTTGTTAAGTATCTTCCATCCACTGATAAACAGATGAACAAAAAGATTTCCATTTTGGAGGATCATGACTTTATAGAGTAAGTGTTTCTCTCGAAATTTTTCCTTTAGGAAATCTTGATGAAAAAATTGAGAGTTCGGGTTTTGAAAGGTGTGAGAGGCCTCCTGGCTCAGATCTGGTGACTGGTAGCTATTTATTGAGCTCTTACTGTATATAGTATATTGTGCTTGCTGTGTGGTGGGGCACACAAGGAGGGGAAGATACTCCTCAAGAGACTTTTCTGGGCACCTGAGATAGGAACTGACGTCTTAAAGGATTGTATGTACTGACTGGGGCCCTGTGTGCTTGTTGCTGACAGGCAGTCAGGCAGCGTGGCATCGCGCCTGCAAGGCAGCCTGGCTGTCAGTCACCCAGCAACTGGGTGCAGGCTCTTGGGATGGGAGGTGCTGAGGTGATTCCACACCAAATGGGATAAACTGGGTTTGAGACCCCCCTCTTTTCCCCCTTGCGGACTTCTTTAGATAAAACTGAGTTCTGAATAGTCCAGCAGCAGAGTGAGGGCCAGCTAGCTGTGATGCCACCATTGGTTTGATCCTTAGGATAACTCAGACTTTTCTTCATCTAAGTCTCACTGTGGTCTCCTTATCCAGCTTCAGCTTCTTACCAGATCAAAAGAGCTTTCTACTTAAGTATTTGCAGACCCACTTTTCTCTTTTATCTTTGTGACTAAGACCGCGGGCTGCACTATGTTTAACGGCCCTTTTAAAAAAAAATGTGTGGCCCTTGAGCCATTAACTGGGGTGTAATGAAGTGTCACAATGACAGATTTATTGTTTTTTAAAATTAATTTTTACTTTGTATGGGAGTGTAGTTGATTTACATTGTTGTATTAGTTTTAGGTGCAGGACACAGAGATTCAGTGACCGATACATACACCTGTCCTTTTTCTGCTTAGGAATCTGACGTTTGGATGGGATGGACCGTCTTGGAGGTTGCTCACAGCTCTTAAGTTGTTATGTCTGGAAGCTGAGGAATTGTAAGTCCCCTGTCTGTGGGTCACCAGCTGCCGCTACAATGTGGACATAACTGTGGCTTTTGGTTTGGCTGACATTTCAATGCCCTGTTTCAGAGGAGAAGGAAATGCCCTTGTATACTGGGGCTGCTCATTCTTCATGTGGGCTTCCCAGGTGGCAGTGGTGGTAAAAAGCCCCCCTGCCAGTGCAGGACGTTTAAGAGGCACGGTTCAGTCCCTAGGTCTGGAAGATCCCCTGGAGGAGGGCATGGCAGCCCGCTCCGGTGTTCTTGCTTGGAGCATCCCATGGACTGGGAGCCTGGTGGGCCACAGTCCGGGGGGTCGCGAAGAGTCAGACACGATGAAGCGACTTAGCACGCGTTCTTTGTGCAGCCTGCCCCGCGTGGGGCATGTCTAGCTTTCTACGGTCTCTGGGAGTGTCTGGTTTTAGAGCCATAATCGGGGTGCACGGCCCTGAGAACTGGCCTCTCCTCGGATACTCCCCTCCTCCCAGCCCGGTGACCTGCAGTTCGCTGTTCAGGAATGTATCCGCTGACACTGACCACAGGAGGGTCTCTGAGCAGGGAGGTCTTCCCCGGAGGCAGACAGGGCTCCTGAGCACGGCCCGCCCGGTTCCGTCTGAGGGCAGACGGGACCCGCGCTGAGGAGAGGCCTGGGTGTCTCCGGAGGGCAGGCAGGCCGAGGAGCCCCGCGCCCCGGCGCCCCTTGGAGGGAGTTGGGGAGGAGCGAGGCCCGCCACGCGGCAGAGGCTCGGGGGAGAGGGGTGCTCCTGGAGGTGGCGGCCGTCCTCGCGCTCTGGGGAGGATCACGCGGCGCCCGGCACGCCCGAGACGCCCGAGACGCCCTGTTCGCGATGCTGCCTGTGTTTCCGTCGGGGCTCCGGGAGAAAAAGTACCCCCTCGCCTGCTCTCCACACCGGAAACCGTGCGTTTCTTCTCACTAGACGCTGAGTTCTGAATCTGACACACTTCCTTCGTTTTGTTGCTTGCTGGAAAACTCAGGCCAATCCATCTGCGGTCTGTTCAAGTGTGGGGCTCATCCCGGACTCATTCCTGCTCGCAGTCTCGTCTTTCCTCCCCTCGTTGTTCCTTTGTCTTGTTTTCCCCATCCCTTCATCTTTTTTGATTTTATCTCATGTGTACCCACCACGTAAGTTTCTTTGCATCCTCCTTGGAAAAAGGTGCAAGTGCTTTTTCAAGACAAGTCAACCTCGGATTAAATAAAGCAACTCGGTGTTTCCCAGGGGTCCTGCTGAGGTCTCTTTCCTTCCCTTGGAGTTCTTTTTTTTCCCTAAAAATTTCATGTTTTTAATTATTGGCTGTTCTGGGTCTTCGTTGCTGCAAGAGGGCCTTCTCTCAGTGAGGAGAGCAGGGGTTGCGCTCTCTCCTTGTGGTGCATGGGCTTCTCCTTGGGGTAGCTCCTCCTGTTGCGGAGCACGGGTTCTAGGGCCCTGGAACTTGTAGAGTTGCAGTGCACGGTCTCAGTAGTTGTGGCTCTCGGGCGCTAGAGCATGGGCTCAGGTGGTGCACAGGCAAAGCTGCCTTGAGGCGCGTGGGATCTTGCCAGCCCTGGGATGGAACCTATGTCCCCAGTGTTGGCAGGCAGGTTCTTAACCCCCGGACCACCAGGGAAGCCCTCCCTTGGAGTCTTTCTGACTGACTGGAGTGGTGTGGCAGAGGAAGCATGCGTTTGGGATTCTGCCTGACTGGTGTTTGCACACGTATTTCTGCCTCCCCCTACCTCTGTCACTTAGGCTCAGTTCTTCAGTGTTCGGGATTCTCAGTTTCTTTGTGTCTGTAAGGTGGGCATAATAATGCTTTCTTTGCTGGGCAGTCTTGAGGGTTAAAACAGATAGCGGTTGGGTAGGAAATGCTGCGCCCAGTGCAGAGCAGTGTCCTCCCTCCCTCCCTCTCTCCCTCCTCTTCCTCCTCTCCTAAGAGCTTGTCTGCTCCTGAGGTTTCCACCCTCGTCTCTAAAGCTGAAGACATCTGAGACTTGATTCCTGTGTGACTTGGGGGCTGTAGGGATTTTCTCAGCGACTTCTGTGCTCTCCACTCGGAAGGTTGCAGCCCTCGCCTGTCTCTTCCTCCTCGGCCGCATCCACATCCACATTCTCCACATCTGGAACCTGCCCTCCACCTGGGTTCCTCCTTCTTTGTGCTTCTCTTGCATGTCAATTTTGGCCTGGCCGCCTCCTGCTCGGCCACTTGTCCACCGGGCACAGCAGCAATGTTCTGCCTGCAGAAATTTGTGTCCCCACCAGCCCCCAGAGCCTCATTTCCTACAGACTTTCTTAGTATAAAATTGGCATGACCTGCTGAAAAAGGCTTCATGGTAGATTCCTCTTTTCCATCTGTAGAGCATTTTACTTTGTGAAACACTTGGTGTGTTGAGTTTGTCATCTTTTTGTTTTAAAGGAGATGCTGTCATTTGAAGAAAGCAATCCCCTGCCCCCGCCAGTGCTCCTTAGTCTGTGGTCCTCTGGCTGTGGACTCACCTTCTCGTCTGTCCTCTGTTCTCTCCCTGTGGCCAGTGGATGTGCCTCCGCTTACTCTTGAGCCAGAAAAAGGACTGTGATGCTAGCAAAACTCAGCCCCTTGCTTCTGATCCTCAGGGTTCCTTCTTTTTTGTCTGCTGTGTCTGCTTCAACACAGGACCTGCACATTGGCAGGAGGTTTGAGGGAATGCGTTGATGGAATGAGTTTTATTATGTTTTTGGAAAAATAGGACAAGTGTTGTGTTGAAGTGGAAAAGCCTTTATTTTTGAGAACCTCCTAAGATGACCTTCTTGAACATTTTGGTTTTAGTCCCTGCTGGAAAAAGGTACTTCTTGGGGAAATAATTTCTGATACAAATGAGAAGACGAGTTTGGACGTAGCCCAGAAAATATGCCATTATTTCATAGAGAAGACTAATGCTGTGCTTCAAAAGGTATTATTCTAGAATATCTTAAGTGTTTTGATTGAGAAGTTGTTTTGTATTTGTTGGATAGGAACAGTCCACCTTATTGGGGTACTATTAATGCCTTAATAAATAAATACTGATGTAATTTGTGTTTTTGACTATTTACATGGGTTTATATTATACTAGTTTATATATTAGTGGTCTTCCGAGGTGGTGCTAGTGATAAAGAACCCACCTGCCAATGCAGGAAATGTAAGAGACACAGGTTCAACCCCTGGGTGGGGAAGATCCACTGGAGAAGGGCCTGGCAACCCACTCCCATATTCTTGCCTGGAGAATCCCATGGACAGAGGAGCCTGGTGGGGTGCAGTCCATGGGGGTCACAGAGTCGGACACGACTGAATGACTTAGCATCTAGCACACACACACCTTTTAGTAGGTTAATTAGTGGATGAATTCTTTTTCCTAGATTTTTAAGGTACTCTTCCCCTTTGTTTAGTGAATGTTTTAATTAAATGAGAGATCAGCTCATTTGAATGAAAACATTACTGGGGATTAAAAAATGATTTTATTGAACCTTGGAGACATTATGTTGCGTGAAATAAACCAGGACATGAAAAGACAGATACTGTATGATTCCAATTAAATGAGAGGTCTGGTATTCCAGAATTTATGGTGACAGAAAGCAGACTAGAGGTTCCCAGGGATTTGGGGAGTGGGAGGTAGGGAGTTAATGTTTGATGGGTGCAGTTTCTGTTTGGGAAGATGAAAACTTCCTGGCGATGGATGGTGGCTGTGGTTTCACAACACTGTGAGTGTACTTGGTGCCGCTGAATTATACATTTAAAACTGGTCAGAGTCTGAAATCTTAGGTGTATCTTCCTACACTAAAAAAAAAATATTTAAAAATAACTTCCAGGTTTCTTGCATGAAGGATGAAGAAGTGGCTTTGATGAACCAATTGACTTTGGTAGAAACATTGTGGACGGAAGAGCTGAAGATTCTCCGGGCCTCTGCCAAGGCCCTGACCACCTTGCAAGCAGCTTCTACGTAACACTTCACCACGTGTGTAAGGTCACCTCTTCTGGTGGGTGTGACTTCTTTAAACATTTTTTAACCCCAGTTTATTTTATATGGACTCATTGAGAGTCAACGAAGAGTTTTTATTAAACAGTTATCTGCTCAGTCCCATCCCTCTGCTTCTCTCTGTCTGTGGGGGGAAGTGGCTGCTTGGGGACGTGGAGGCGCTCTGCAAGTGCCAGGTGGTTCCGGGGGCGCCCTGGAGCTGTCGGTGAGGGTCCCAGCGGCCCTTTGATGCCTTCGGGGTAACTCAAAGTCAGTCCTGGAGGAAGACGTCTGAGTGAAGTGTGACTTGGAATGGGGAGGGGAGGCTGGGACAGAGCCAGGCTCCGTGTGTGGTAGCAAGAGGCTGTGCTGCTTTATGCTCAGAGACCCCCCGCCACCCCGCCACCATTCCGGCTTTTGAGGTGGGGTTGTGGGGGATGCACAGCTGTCCCGGGTCTTGGCTGCCCTGAGCTGGAGTGACTCAGTTTGAACTTTTTTACCCTTGACTGCACATCCAAAAATGAGCTTGTTGGACTGGGATGGGGAGGGGGAGTTCCCTGTGCTCCCACCCAGCGGTGGGGTGGAGGAGCCAAGCACGGGGTACTCCCCCTCCTCTCCCCCTCTCCTGTCCCCTCTCCCGTCCTCCCTCTCCAGTCTTCTCTCTGTTTACAGTTTTTTCCAGAATGTGTTTGAATCTCTGCTCAGCCGGTGTCCTCCCTTTACCATTCTTTGTGTGTCAGTCCCTCCATCGTGTCTGACTCTGCCACCCCATGGACTGCAGCCCACCAGGCTCCTCTGTCCATGGGATTCTCCAGGCAAGAATACTGGAGCGGGTGGCCATTCCCTTCTCCAGGGGACCTTCCTGACCCAGGGGTTGAACCCGGGTCTCCTGCATCGCAGGCAGATTGTTTACTCTTTGAGCCATCAGGGAAGCCCATTGTTTGTGGTGGGGTTTTGACTCCTTTCTTCTGCTGCTTTTCTTAATTTTAATGGGGGTGTTGGGAGGAATCGGAGATAAAGTTTTGTGCTCGGGCTCACCCCGCACAGCTCTTTTAGCTCTGCTCCCGGGATCTTCCCCATGCAGGCTCTCTCTGGGAGTCTCAGCCCCACCCAGCACAGCACAGCTTCAGTGGGGGCCTCTACTTGGTTCTTGGACACTGTGTAGGGAAACTGACCTAGGACAAAATGGGCATGCTTTAACCTTGATCCCTACCAAACAGTATTTTTCAGCCTTTTTAGGACTGGGGTGGGAAGGGGACATATCCCCTCCTCAGGACTTGGCAGTCTTTGGTCTCAGGGATCCCTGGATAAATCAGAGAGGAAGGGGGACTTGCAGAGAAGCTGGGGCCCTGAGGTTGGGGAGGGATGGTAACCCCCCCTCCCCCGCACTGCGCCGGGCTCCTCGGGAGTGAAAACATCGTCACTGTTATATCACAGACCCCTTTCCCTGTTCAGAGATGCAGTTGGTGTTGAGTTTGTTTTTTTTCCAACTGCAGTGTATTTCAGGACATGCTCTACCATGTATTTGCCATCTTGTTATGTAAAGTTGTAAGTATTTCTGTAAAATAGTAAATATTTTAAGCTGTTGGGCCATTTGTCCCAGCTGTAGGACATGGCAGTCGTAGACGGCGTGTCCTAGGGAAGACTGAGTTGCCACTGAGGCCGCAGGCCACGGTGCACTGACCCTGCAGTGCACCATCGCTTATTTTCCTGTCCCATCTTTGTGGACATTTAGGACCTAAATATATTAATTCTTGGACTTCCCAAGTGGGTAAAGAACCCTGCTTGCTAATGCAGGAGACATAAGAGATGTGGGTTCGATCCCTGGGTTGGGAAGGTCCCCTGGAGACAGGAATGGCAACCCATCCCAGTATTCTTGCCTGAGAAATCCCGTGGACAGAGGAGCCTGGTGGGCTGTGGTCCATGGGGTTGCAAAGAGTCGGACATGACAGAGTGAGTGAGTGCATACATATTAATTCCTGTTTGTAGATGCTTTACACATTTTGAAACTAAAGCTTCCCCTTGACGAGAAAAACTTGATAGACCCATCTGATAATTGAGTACTTTTGTTATCCATGATTAGAAAAAATGGACAGTGACAAGAAACAACCACTCAGACATTTGCAAATGAGAACTGTTTCATCATCTGCAGCAGATCTGCCCTTGTTTGAAAAGAAAACAGTGGTCTAATAAGAACCGACTGTATAGCACAGGGACCTCTCTTCAACCTTCCGTACTGTTACGGGAAAAGAATCTTAAAAAAAGAATGTATGTGTGTATGCATGTGTGCATATCCCTGGTTTGCTTTGCTGTACAGCAGAAACCAACATGACATTGTAAACCAACTATACGCCAATAAAAATTAGTTGAAAAAAACACCAGTAATATAAGACTGTCAGTGTGCAGATGATGCTTGGTGTGTAAATGTATTCCGACCCCTTGTAAGACTCGTGTGGCTCCTGGTGGACAGTGTGGCCTGCAGGGTGGGTCCCAGGCAGGCCCCGCCCCGCCTCCCTGGGCTGCTCCGTGCTGATCTCTGTGAGGGCACACCGGGTCTGCCCCCTCGGGGGCGGCCTGCACTGTCTTGTACCAGCGGTGCCGCCCCTCTCCCGTCACCATTTTCCTCCTTCCCCCTGTCTTGTTTTCTCTTTCCTAGACCTCGGCCGGCCTGAGGTTCCTGACACACCTGCCCGTGGTGTCTGGTTCCAGAGTTTGTGGCTGGTGCATCTCCGACTGCAGACTGGCCTGAGGGGACGGACGCCAAGAGGTTAAGGGTGGTTCGAGGCGTTTCTGGAAACTTTGAAGCTAGACCGAGAGGAGGCTCACCTCAGACTCGGCACTAAAGTGCTGCTGCCTCAAGGTGAGGCTGGAAATGACCTCTCAGGAAACCAGGGCTGTAGTTCCATGATCAGCTTTCCTCGGAGCCCCTGGGCACCCCCTCAGAGAGTCATCTGGCACAGAAATGAGGGGTTTATTTTAGCTGTTAAACAGCAGCTACATTCTCTGATAGATGAGAGTGGGGCAGTCACTTTTGCCCCGAGGAGGAAGGACAGCAAAGCCTATTCTGGTTTATCAGCTGACCTTTGTCAGGAATGCCACCCTGTGGGTTCACCGGAGAAGAGCTTTGTTTTGCGGATCCACGAGGTCACTTGGGAGGTAAAGGGAACAAGATTATGAGGGAGGCCTGATGAACTTTTCTACGTCCCTGCCAGTGTGCCACGCAACCAGTGTCATCGTACCACAATGCTGTGTGCCAGGCACACCGGTGCCAGTGTGCACAGGCAGCAGTGCTGTGGGCCACACCCCGGTGTGACTGTGCCGTGAGAAGCATCACACCACATACTACAGGGCGGTGTGCCATGTACCGCTGTCCCTGCATCGTGGACAGCGTCCTTCCACATAGAGTGCAGTGTGCCCTGTACACCAGTGTCGCTGTGTCACAGACAGGAATGTCACACCACAGACAGTGATGCAGATGCCACACACACGTGTCG